>JZSA01005286.1:0-21840 GCA_000956155.1 Cotesia vestalis | reverse complement strand
ACTCATTATAATCTAGATTATACTGCGTGATATCTGGATTATACTCATTATAATCTGGATTATACTAGCTACTTTCTAAAAATTTTTTGCACTTATCGTTTTCATACATACATTTGACAGCCGTACGTCCACGGAATAATTTTTTTAAATATTTTTTTTTATGTATTTAAAAAAAAAAATGTCAAGTGTTGAAATTAGATTTTTTCCATGACATTTATGTGCAAATATTTTTCTACAAGCGCGATAGAAAATAAATACATATAATTTTAATTTAAGAAATCGTTTGATTTTTTTTAGACGAGTGTAAAGGATAATCTCATCCGCTTCGCTTATGAGGCGTGCAATAAAAGTTAAAAAAAAAAAAAAATAACTTAAAATACACACATGCAGGTAATACGACAGGCGAGCTTGTTTTACGAGGTTGATGTGGAATCTGTATCTTACAAGGTGTCGGTCTAGGTCGGATAATATCTGCGCGAGCTTGCACTCCTCTTTGATTAGGATCTGCTGTGTATCTATCCAAAGAACCTCCATTGCTGTGTTTTGAAGTTAAAGCAGCTTCAGTTTTTTTGTACACTAAAAATAAAAAATTCAACAGTTATCATTAGTTTAAATTTCATTATTTTATTACAGTTCAAATTTCAATTATACACAGCATCTCTAAGATGTTACAAATGTAATTGAAATATAAATACTTGTTTAAAAAAAAAAAAAAAAAAAAAAAAAAAAAAAAAAAAAATGGTAAGATTAAATCACTAACCAATTGGCTGAGGCTCTTGCCTCTTGCTGCAACACTTGCCCATCTTTCCGTTCTTATCTCAATGTTCTTTCGTCTCGTTCACTTATTTCTTCTCAGCCTCACCTTCCTCTTCCTCTTCTTGCTCTCCAGCACAACCACCAGCTATAGCTAACAGCTACCTTCCTTTCTTCAGCTTTAACTACAACTCCTCTTATCCTTTATCGTTTTTCGTTGGATCGATTTCTATTTCCAGGTTCTACCTGTCCAGCTGAGAATTATCACCGTGATGCGGACAAGACTCCATCGCGGCTGATCACTTTTTTCCACAGATTTGAAAAACTCTTGTTTCCACGTTCTTCCAGTATCAATTCAGCCTTATTATCTCTTCCATTGCTTCAGAACTGTCCCCATATTCTGAAGAAAGAAAAAAAACAAAATAAAAATAATACAATTAAACACTATTAACTCATTTAAGCATGAACAATAAATTATCATTTTTAAATTACATCATACGATAAAAAAATAAGACTCGGCTTGTCTAATTTATTGCCGTGCATTGATAAAAAAAATAAGATAATTAATATAATAACAATAAACATTGTAATGAATCAAGTGGAAACAAAAGCCATAATTTTACTTTTTCAGTTCACTTGTTGTTTGCTATTATCATAATGTTTTTGTCTTCACAGTTGTTCGATTTTTTTATAAAATGGAAGTAGATTTCTCAAATAAAAAAATTTATTTTTTATAAAATAATATTAATAATAATAAAAAATTTCTGTTACAAAAATAATGACATTAAAACTAATGCAAAAGTAAAATTTTATTAGATCTGTATGAGAGAGTAGGTAATTTTTGGTCTAGACTGATGGTGAGGTGTGGAAATTAAAGCTTATTTAATAAGCTTTCAGATGTAATTTACAAAAATTTTACAAGTTATCGCACTCAATAGTTATTTTGCAAAGAAACTGCGAAAGTTCCAAATTTTGAAGAATTAAAATTTTTGTCATTTTTAAACTATTTAATTTAAAAAAAATAAATAAGCATGCAAATCAAAGCTTACTTAATAAGCTTTCAGATGCAATTTAAAGAAATTTAATGGGATATCGCGTTAAATTTTTATTGCACTAAAATACGATTAAAGTGAAAATTTTTGTGATTTTCAAAAATTTTTGAATTAGTGTAAATCCAAAACTATTTAATTAAAAAAAATAAATAAGTATGCAAATTAAAGCTTATTAAATAAGCTTTCAGATGCAATTTACAAAAATTAAATATGATATTGCGTTTAATAGTTAGAAAGATTAAAAAAAAAAAAAGGCTTTTTTCTTGGAAAAAATTATCGAACTATTTTCCTTCATCTGCTTCCGGTGTTATTGTAAAACAGGAAGACGTAAAAAGACTGCTCAAGTGTGTAAAGTACTTAGAAGATTTATAATATTTATGTATATGGGCAGAAAATAATGAAAGAGACATCGCATACGTTATATATGTGTAATAACATGAGCAATATATTGACTATCCTACGTCGTATCTGATGCCCTCGAAGCGTGAATAATGACAAAAAAAAGTAAAGATAAAAATAAAGAATTTACATGGAAGAGCACACGTGTCTCTGGTGATAATGTCGGTCTTCTTTTGTAGGAACAAATATTTGTTATGGTGGACCATCGATCCAATCCAGTTGCTAACTGAAAAACATCACTAGCCTGGAGACTATTCTTTCTTTCTGTCTATTTATAGTAAAAGGGGAAAAAATAAAGTTTAACTTTTATATTGAGAATGATAATACCTATATTTTTTACTAAATAGACTCGTTAAAAAAAAATTGTTGCGCTGTACTGGTAATTATTATTATTATTTTATTTTTTTAATTTTTATTGATATTAAAATGATAGAAGGATTTTTTTATGTTTAATAAGCTTTATTAATTATTAATAAATTATTTTTTAACATTATAGAAATTAATAAATATTTATTATTATTAAATTATTAAATATTAAATAAATAATAAATTTATTAAATGTTAAAAAATATTTATTAAAATTTAATAAATTAAATAATTGTCTTCAAATAAATTAAATTATTAAAAATTAATAAATTTTTCCATCAATGTAAAAGTTATTACTCTACCGAAAAATAGTTCATGAATTTTTATGCAAACAAGTAAAACTAGTAAAACGACGACGCAAATAATTTTATAATCCGAAAATAGCAAGTTGAAGGTTTCTGATTTTTTATCCCATTATGTATGTGGAATCTATTATCATCTTGGTGATAAACTAACGTGTCTCAGGCAGGGAAAAGATTTACTTTTTATCCGTACCATTCTTCAACGTTCCTCGTACACAAGAACATGAAAAGTGAATGAAAGTGATACTAGTATATCGTAGATGTAGATGTGGATATAATATAACTGCTACTATATGTGGATATGAGAAGGAAGGAGCAAATAGTTGAAAAATAAATAAAAAAAAGAAGGAAAAAATGCCGTTCCGAGGGTGCTGACTTTTCCAGCATAGTCGAATTTGTTACTGGAGGTCTCTACTCTCTGGCAATGCCATTGACTCTCCAGGCGACTTTACGAGCCGATTCTGCATCTAGCGTATAGCCAAGAACGCTTTTTGTATTTATTTCATCCACCCTCTATCTAAAACACGCATTTGTTATACACTATCTCAAGAAAACTTTTTATTAACGTGATTGCCAAAATATATCAGTATATACAACAAACTATTTTATCTTTGTACAAAGTACATACTTGAGTAAATATGTACAAGAGTAATAAATTTTTTTTTTTTTTTTTTTTTTTTATTAATACTTTCTAATTCTAAAAATAAAAAAATTAATTTCCAAAGCAAAGTGTTTTGACTGTAAAAAATGCCACTTTTATGGGTTAATTTGTTGAAAAAATAATTTTTTTTAAACTTCCGTTGATGTTTTTAAATTTTGTACACGAAAAGAACAAGATGATACTGGATATCATCCCAGATTATACTCAGTGATATCTGTAGTGAAAAAAAATTTCCGATAGTAGCTAAAAAAATCCAGATTATACTGCGTGATATCTGGATTATACTCATTATAATCCAGATTATACTCATTATAATCCAGCTTATACTCATTATAATCCAGCTTATACTCATTATAATCCAGCTTATACTCATTATAATCCAGCTTATACTCATTATAATCCAGATTATACTCATTATAATCCAGCTTATACTCATTATAATCCAGATTATACTCATTATAATCCAGCTTATACTCATTATAATCCAGCTTATACTCATTATAATCCAGATTATACTCATTATAATCCAGATTATACTTATTATAGTCCAGATTATACTTATTGTAATCCAGATTATACTTATTATAGTCCAGATTATACTTATTGTAATCCAGATTATACTTATTATAGTCCAGATTATACTTATTGTAATCCAGATTATACTTATTATAGTCCAGATTATACTTATTGTAATCCAGATTATACTTATTATAGTCCAGATTATACTTATTGTAATCCAGATTATACTTATTATAGTCCAGATTATACTTATTGTAATCCAGATTATACTTATTATAGTCCAGATTATACTTATTGTAATCCAGATTATACTTATTATAGTCCAGATTATACTTATTGTAATCCAGATTATACTTATTATAGTCCAGATTATACTTATTGTAATCCAGATTATACTTATTATAGTCCAGATTATACTTATTGTAATCCAGATTATACTTATTATAGTCCAGATTATACTTATTGTAATCCAGATTATACTTATTATAGTCCAGATTATACTTATTGTAATCCAGATTATACTTATTATAGTCCAGATTATACTTATTGTAATCCAGATTATACTTATTATAGTCCAGATTATACTTATTGTAATCCAGATTATACTTATTATAGTCCAGATTATACTTATTGTAATCCAGATTATACTTATTATAGTCCAGATTATACTTATTGTAATCCAGATTATACTTATTATAGTCCAGATTATACTTATTGTAATCCAGATTATACTTATTATAGTCCAGATTATACTTATTGTAATCCAGATTATACTTATTATAGTCCAGATTATACTTATTGTAATCCAGATTATACTTATTATAGTCCAGATTATACTTATTGTAATCCAGATTATACTTATTATAGTCCAGATTATACTTATTGTAATCCAGATTATACTTATTATAGTCCAGATTATACTTATTGTAATCCAGATTATACTTATTATAGTCCAGATTATACTTATTGTAATCCAGATTATACTTATTATAGTCCAGATTATACTTATTGTAATCCAGATTATACTTATTATAGTCCAGATTATACTTATTGTAATCCAGATTATACTTATTATAGTCCAGATTATACTTATTGTAATCCAGATTATACTTATTATAGTCCAGATTATACTTATTGTAATCCAGATTATACTTATTATAGTCCAGATTATACTTATTGTAATCCAGATTATACTTATTATAGTCCAGATTATACTTATTGTAATCCAGATTATACTTATTATAGTCCAGATTATACTTATTGTAATCCAGATTATACTTATTATAGTCCAGATTATACTTATTGTAATCCAGATTATACTTATTATAGTCCAGATTATACTTATTGTAATCCAGATTATACTTATTATAGTCCAGATTATACTTATTGTAATCCAGATTATACTTATTATAGTCCAGATTATACTTATTGTAATCCAGATTATACTTATTATAGTCCAGATTATACTTATTGTAATCCAGATTATACTTATTATAGTCCAGATTATACTTATTGTAATCCAGATTATACAAGACAGAAGCTCCAATTATCATAAGATAGGTATAGAATGAAAGCTTCAAGAAAGACTAACGATATTTTTAATAATTCAATGGATAACATCAGACTGAAAATAAATTTGAAAGTGTGTTACCTCCCGTGATTTTGAGTGATGTAAACTCGGAAAGTTAAACAAAATTATTAATAATATGAGAAAGATCTTTTCTTCATATTAAAGAAAATTTCCATTTAAAAATTATTTTAAGATTAGAAAAATTTTTTTTTGGCCTAGTTGTAAAACTAATTACAAATCCATGAAAGAATTTATAGATTTTTTAATATTTCAGTTTTTTAGAAGATTGGAAAATTAAAATTTTTTTTTAAAACAATTTCAAGGGAAAAATTTATAAATAAGATAATTTTTGAAAAAATTTATCATAATTTTCATAAATTTATCAATTAATATTAAAAATATCAATTTTCACTAAAAATTATTATGGTCCAAAAAAACTTCAGTTTTTTAAAATTATTTATGAAATTCAATTATTTATTCAAAGATTCTAAGACGATAAAATAATAATAATAATAATAATAATAATAATAACAAAAACGAATACCTTATCTCTTGTCAGTGACAAATAAATAAAGGTTCCCTGTCAACTGATAGATCCCATCACCTTTCATTGGTATAGTGATGTTACTGGAATCAGTTGTGATGGTAAGAAATTGCTGGGATCAGTTGACGGGTCACGATAAATAAATAAATAAGAAAACTTTATAAATATATGGTCGTTTTGACTTTTATGGAAACGGTCTATATAATACCTCAAATAAAAAGATTTAGATAGTATATTTGAACTTACACATAAAAGATTTTTAAAACTAATAAAATAAAAGTTTTAATATGAAATATCTTCGCATAAAAGTACAAATTCCAAGTATGTATTAAAAAACCTTAAATGTTTTGATTTTTAAGCTTTAATTTATCTGACCAATATCCCATCATTAAAATTATCAATTTTCTGTTTAAATCAGTGGGAGATATATTTTGTTTTACAAGAATAAATTATAGCACATTTTTAATAGCCTAATTTATTTTACTTTTATCAAAAAAAAAAAGGTCATGCCTCATCATTTCTGTCAGAAAAAAAAAAAAAAAAAGCAGGAAACCTAAAAATACATTTCTGACATTTATAGTTTAGACGTGAGTATTATCAAAAGATTAAAAACAAAATTTTATGAAACACTTGTATTGTAAAATATAAATTCAGATTTTAACGAGTTTTAAAGATAAAAAATGGTCTCTCTACATAGTAATAAAGTAAAGGTTGTTACGCGGGTATCTAAAATACATAATCGAATTAGTGTGTGGTGTTAAAGGGAGCCTATAAGCTAACGGGAAACTATAAGCTGGGAAGTATATCACTTCACAGCAAGTATTAAGCCTATCTGCCGATAAGATCTTTGATATTTTCATTAATATATAGCACAAGTGAGGGAGAGTCTGAAAACATCTAAACCAGAGAAGAGGAGAGTTGCAAATTACGTTTCCTCGCTTGACAATGTTTCACGGCATAGTAACCAAAGTTATACAGCGGACTGCAGAAGCGGAAGGGAAAGGTGGGTGCAGGAAGCGTTGGGTGAAATGAAGAGGGCTGAATGTATAGCCAAGGAGGATTCTGAAGAGGGGTGGGATCTTCATCTTGGTTGATAGCAACCGAGCCCCAATTTTCTTGACACAAGGGGTCGTATCTCCGATTCAGGTTGAGGGATCGTTTCAGTATTGCTTTCAAGCGCATAGCACTTCAATATTCTACAGATACATATATTCGGCTCTTAGCTCTTCTGTATGATGTCTTGTGTCGGTTATATTATATATCTCTTTCTCGTTGACGGAATTTAACATCCAGAATGTGCTTGGCTTTAAGTAACTGCATCATCTCAACGCTTCGAGGCCGTTGGGTTTAGTTGTAAAGATAGACTTACTTCTCTCCTGGCATGACCTGAGAGAGGTTGCTTTACTCTGCTTGCATGTCTATTCCAAAATAGAGTCATCGCTTTTATATGGCTGCATGTATACATTATACATCTCCATTTACATATCACTATCAGTGTATATATTTATACCATTTGTAGCTCAGCAGAGATGAGTGAGAGTTGCTTAATGAGCCTTGTCACTGAATTCACGTTGTCATGCAGATCTTCACATCATTTGTCATTTGACAATTTTACTATTCTATAGAATATTTTTTTGACCTATAAATCTGTTTTTTTATCACTTTTAAATAGAATTTCCTTATTTATTTTTTTATTTTAAATATCGCGCGGTGTTTTAAAATGGTCATGCGCACTGAGTGTATTTTTTTAATTGATTTTAGTTTTTAATTAATAACAATTAAACAACACTAAATAAAATAACCATCTTCAATGGTAATTTCCGCAAAGTAAATGCCAAGCTAATAAAAAAATAACTGATTGAATTCGTAAATTTTTACGCAAGTTATCGTAAATTATTCGACTTAATTTTATGACTTATTTTAGCTGAAATTTTATTCAAATTTAAATACTTAATTTTTAAAAAACATGTTAGAATTTTTTAAATTATTTCAAATTAATTTTTGATCATCCGACCATTTTTTTTTAAGTTCTAAGGAAGATGATTTGAAAAAACCGAAACAGTTAATGATTCTTTAAAAAATTTGAATACATTCTAAAAATTAAAAAAATTAATGATTTTAAATTTTTGATTTTGAAAGATAAAATTATATTATTTATGTGACAAGTAAGATCTATATCATTCATAAGACAGGTTTAATTGTTTGTTTTCTGAATGAAAATTTCAATGTATTTTTTTTTCTCCGGCGAACTAAAACGAAAAATTCGAGCATATCAATATTGACGAAGATGATGATGCATTGTTGATACTCAAAAAGAAGCCTTGAGTTTAAAAGTATAATGTCAAAGTTTTAAAGTGACATGAAAGCTATCTTGATATACTTAACTTAACTGTGAATGATTACCATAAATTTTTTTATATTTACAAAGAATTGAGAGTGTATTCGTATTTTATTTAGAGATCCAGGAAATCTGAGTCATGTATATATAATACGCGTCTTCTCACTCCTCCACAGCGACTTGGATAGGAGCAAAGATGAGAGATGAGAGATGAGTCAATGGGTCTGTGGGTCGGCAAGATGTAAAGCCAATGATTCAGGTTTAGTGATACGTTATTAAATTATATTATATATAATATCCTATAGAACATGGATGTGGATTTATAACTTATGGTATCGGTTGTTAAGCAGCTGACGTGAAATATCGTCTAAGGGTCAAATCCCCGGGTATTATTCGTCAGCTCATCATGTACCACTCAAAGATCACGCATTTAATTTTTTACGGTTTGTAAAAAAAGTGTGTTGAGGACTTAAAAAAAAAAAAAAAACGGTACTCGAGAATTTTTCCAGGTCAAATGAGTTATTAATTGAATTCGTCAGCAACGGGGTGAAATAAGGTCGCCACTGCAGTGGGTATAAGTTGCCTGCCTGTTGGTAATGATGATAATGATAAAGGTAGAGGTGATGCTAAAAAGACTTGACGATCTTAATAGTCGGGGTGGTAATTAAAACTGACGAGTTTAACAGTGATGGATAAAATGGCTGTTAGCTTCTTGCAGTTTCAAAACCATCAAATATTTCACCCTCGGTATCGATTTTTCCACTCGCCGGGGGATGTTGAGACGAAGGGCGTTCCGTACTGCCAAAAAGACTCCCGTGTCATCGTACCTTCTATCTATATGTCTACTACAGTGGTATATATATTTATATACACGAGGGAATACAAGGTTGATGTGAACCTTCGGCAAATAATTGAATTGTTTAATTATTAATCGTCTGCCGATCAATTCAACCTATCAGCTTTTGATTTAAAATTTTAAAATTTAGATTAAAGTTAAAGCAACAATTATTCACGCTTTGGATTTATTGCACGCCTCATAAGCGAAGCGGATGAAATTATCCTTTACACTCGTCTTAAAAAAATCAAGCGATTTCTTAAATTAAAATTGTCTCTATTTATTTTCTGACGCACTTGTAGAACAATATTTACAGATAAATGTCTTTTTGAAGATCACGGTCTAATTCAATGGAGTTTATTTATAATTAGCAATAAATTAAAAATCCACTAATATCGTTTGTATATCTATGTCTATGTAAATAAGGTTCGTTTACAATACATGCGCAGTACCTTTTCTTTTCTCGGTGGTCAATGGCCCGAAAGATTTAAAAGTATTTTATTTTAATCAATTTTATCATGAAAAATGAAATTATAAGTCACGCACTTTTAGATTTTTCAAAATTTATTTTTTTACTACCGTAAAAAAAAATTTTCGACTTGAGGGGAATTTTCTTGGCTTAAGAAAATATTAAGGAAGATTGAAAATTTCTTGAATGAAGTCAAAGTTTCTTGAGCCAAGAAAATTTCTTTTTGCTCCAAAATAACTTTTGCCTTTCTTAAAATTTTTTTGATGCAAGAAATTTTTTTTTTCTATGTAGTCAAATATATTTTCTTTGAATTCTATTCATTAAATTAACAATTAATAGTTAACTTTATATTTATTAGTCCGAAAACTATTTTTTGTTCATATTTTTGAATCAAATAAATTTCATCAAGTATACTAAATAATTAATTTAGTGATTTTTTATTAATCAAATTAATTATTCAATTTAAATTAATTATGTAAGATTTATTATCAATTTTTGTTCTTTATCTACTTACAAACAAATTTTTTATTAAATAAAGTAAAAAATTAAAAAGAAGGCCTTTTAAAAAATGACTTTTGTCACGCTTTGTTTCTTTAAAATTTTAAATTATAAAAAGTGTGTGTCAATAATTGGGGTTTTATCCTTATAAGTAAAATTCCGGTTTATTGCCTCAAGATTTAACACTTAACAGCCGACACCATATAATACTAATACAGGTCGTTACGGTTACGGTGGTGTGATTAACTACATTCATTTATTATAATAATATATTTAAATCCACATGACTGCTGGTAGAACAATGAAGAATAAATGTTATATTTATGTTTTCGTAATCATCGGTCACGACTTAAACTTGTTGTACCTCTTGGGCATAGTATAAACATAAATATAAATATACTTTCTCATTTCTCGCCCATGCGTCATTTTCTTCTTTCTCTATTTAATTATTGTTGTTATATTAAATATTATATGGATATTTATTAATAATAATCTTGCATCTTTAGCTCGGTAAAATTATTCGAGTACCTCACATTTTCACTAAACTGCGTTTATGGTTTAAAAACTTGATAAGAATAATAACATAGCTTTTAGCGGTTATCCTGTAGAAGAATAAGAGTCGTTAGGACTCTGTGTACCAATGGGTTTGAACTGCGCTCAAAGCGACACTTAGCCCTCAACTAACAGCACGAGCCATTCTTCAGTCACGCTCTGTCAAGTTGCAATGAAAGACGAGGTGTGACTAAAAGAAAATAAAGACAACTTTTTCTCGAATATTATTCAAATTATTTTTTTTTTTTTTTTTTAAATAATTATTTGCTATTTTTGTAAATAATTTTTCAGGGTAGGGGTAAAATGGTTCATTTGCTATCAAAACTTGTCATTTTTTTAATTTTTCCATTTTTTTTAAGAAGAACATCCTGATTTTTAAAATTAAAAATTTTTTACACTCAATTTGTAATTTTGCGTCTTTTTTACTACATCTTTATCATTTCATTGGTTCACTCAAATATTTATCAGTAATTTTATTCAGAAATTTGGTCTACTGATGCATCAAAAGAAAAAAAATTTTTTTGGAGCTCAAAATATAAAATTCGAAACGTAATTTTAGAAAGCGAGCTGAAAATATTTATTCTTCATTTCTTAGAACGAACAAGAGAGTAGTAACTGTGTTTTATTGCCTTAGGTACTTGGGTTGGTTAAAAAATACCTAGTCAATTGTTGCGTAGATTGATTTAATGAAGGACTTGAACAAAAATTTTCGTGATTGTTTTTTTACTGCCTACGCATTAAATGAGGTAGAAGTACCGTTTGTAGTCAGTGTACCTTTTTTGGCGACTTTATGTTCATATTACTGTATAAATGTAAAACTTCATAAATTTGGTCCACTTAAGCGTCAGAATGGAAGATATTTTAACTTCATAATTTTCTACACATTATTTTAAATTCGACGTGATCAAAAATTGTACTTTGTGAGCTTCTTTTGACTAAAATTAGCCACAGAAAGCTTTTAAAAAATAATATCAACATTTTATTTTTGTATCTTTATAATTCAAATCGTAAATTGAATTTTATTGAAATAAAATTGGTAATTATTTATAAGTGGAGTCCTCCATTTTAATTATTCATTTTTTTGAACAAAATTTCTATTTGATTTTTTTTAAAAACAAAAAAATGAACAATTTGAAAAAAAAAAAAAAAAAATTGATTATCACATTTTAAACAAATTTATAAATTTTTTAGAAAATTGTCATATTCAAATGTTTTTTTAACTGTTTATTTTTTTTATGTACTTTTCAAAAAAAAAAAAAATATCAAAAGAAGATAAAATAGAAATTTTATCCAAAAACGAGCCAAAATAAAAAAAATGTTAATTTTTCACCCAGATCTGGCCAAAAATAAAGTGGACCCCACTTGTAAATAATTATCATAGAATTTCTAAAAATAGAACTCTGATATTGACAACAAATGAACTTTTCAAATTGATTTACTTTGATTTTAAGTTAAAAATCATGCAATTAAAAGTTTATTTACAATTTTTCGTCCCTTGAGACATATATTTGATGCCACGATAGGTCGACTAACGCAATGGATCAACTTAAGTCTTTTTATTTATAACCGAAGATTTTCTTTATCCTCAGACTTACAGTTAAAGTACTAAAGTACTAAAAACAATCATCAATAACATTAAATTACACGGTATTAATTTAAAACTTTATCATTTAAAATTACAATGTAAATTTCAGGGTGGTCACTTTTGGAGTTTCTGATCTATTTAGATATTACAAGCCCTGTTATAGCCGGAATAACATTAACAATCTTGATTGTTATTTTTTTGAAGATTATTTACCCAAGAACCAAGGCTATTTGCATGACAAATGGTTAATTTTGTCGACACAGATACAGACATAGACGCAAGTTTGAATTTAAAGAAAAGAAAAATAAACGGTAGTGTCATCCTGTCTATTGTCATGACACTTGAGTTGATTACAACGGGGTACAGTATAGAAGACTTTAGAACTTTTTAAAAGTCTGGATGGTGTGCTGTCAAGGCTAGCGCGGTGATCCTGTAGATAGATGCCATAGCCATAGTCTTTAAACGTAATTACAATTCAAGGGATTAATTCTTCATATCACGCTGTTTTTGACCTCTCTGGGATCAGTAGACTACTGTTCTCTCTTTAGGTTTTTCAAAGACGAAAAATTTCACGTTATTTACCTTCTTAAAACATTTATTTTCTTTCTTGATTTTAGTCAACGATATTTTATGAAAAATTTTATGGATTTTTTAAAAATTTGTGACATTTAACGCTTCAAGTTTTTAGTTCTAGATCGGTTTAATTTAAAATACTGATCGGAATTAGCAATTAGATTTTCTTATTAAGGTAGGACGAGCGCTAGGTGAAGAGGGGATAGGTATCGACTTTAGCGCGGTAAGGAGAGAGCAGTAACAATATGATTTTTCTCAATATATAAATATACATTTAACATTGACTAGTGGCGGCATTTATTTTTATTTTAATTAATACACTTTAATTAATCGGGCAAGTGTAAATTTTTTTGAATTAAATTTATCACTTATATATTTACTTTCGTCCATAAATTTTTTAAAAATATTCACCGACAGTTTTACGAGAAAAATACAGATATGTTAAATTGCTCAACTTCAAATTTAATTATTTATTTTAATAATCGGGCAATCTTCTTCAAACTTTCTGAATTTATTTAGACATATTTAAACTTCATATTGCTATATATAACCATATTAGGAAACTTTATTACAGTTTAACTTGTAAATGATAGTTTGCGCTAGTCTTAGATTAAAAAAAAAATTCAACTTGATAAAAGTTAGATTTCACAATATAAATTTATCGATTAAATGAATTGTAATTTTCCAAGTTGAATACTTTATCTAATTAATAATTCAGGCTCGCCGAACAAGTTAGCTAATAAACGTTCGAATGATTTTATGGGCGTCATCATTTATTCCTTCATATTTCTCTGGATGTAAATCATGCATTACCATCTGGATCTGGTTGAAAGCACCGAGCGAAATGAGAGAGGCTGATAAAAAATCAAGGTAAAACTTTTCCAGTTTTTCAAAGGGCTTCAATTTACGGCTGAAAGTTTTAATTTTACTAATGCAGGTGGAAAAAATTTGGCGGATCATTTGCTGGGCAGCCGTAAACTTTTCCAATAATTAATGAAATCATCGGAAAAGGTCTCGATATGAGAAGGCTGAGGCTGAGGCGCAAAAAGTTCGAGATGTTGGTGAACGGAGGAGGAAAAGCCGAATTGCCGGGTGAAAGTTCACGTGGAAATTAAATTTATTTTTCGCAACCGTTTTTAGTTCCCTCGGATTTCTTTCACTGGCTCGCTCTAGTAAGGAATGTTTTTATCTCAGACGTGGCCTCTCGGGGTTTCAATTACGTCAGAGGATTTTCTAACGCTGCAAGTTCGAGTGAATTGAAAGCCTGGTATATACTCCAGTGTGTTAAGGGCCAACCAGAAGACCTCGTGAAAGAGATCGAACTGCTGAAGATGAGATGAATAACCTGCCCCTGAAAGCTTAGGCAATCGAACCCAACGTCCCATAATGTTCCTGTTAATGTTGTATTACTTTTTCTCAATAGAGTTTCCGGAAAATTAAAAACTCTCTTCCTATTTTATCATCATACAGTAAAAAATTTTTCGTCCAATTTAACACAAAGATTTTTTTTTTACACATCTAGTGTGAATTTTACAATAAAATTTTCGTTAAAAACTAATAAAAAATTTTTTACCATTCAAATTATCACCAAATGAAGCTCTTTTTAATGTCACTTCCTGATTCGGAATCTTACTGGTTGCAACCGCGCATACAAATTGAACACGTCCGATTGTCGCAGCAGATTGACTAGATGGCGGAAAATACATCACCCAATTTCACCCTTGACTAGAGATACTTCAATTAGGTACTGTCACTTTAAAGTAACGTATGGTTCATTTCTTGTTATCTTCTGGTTACTAGATCCGGCTCGATTGCTCGTACTATCGGCGACTTCTCATTCGTTTTTGCACGAGGGAGTTGATGATAACCCACCAGCCAGCAGTCACTGGCCTCCTTTAGTAGCTACTATCCGTGAGAAAATTTTTATGTATCAATGATCATATATGACCATATCAGGATGTGTATTAAATTGAAAAAATAAGTTATTAAAATTTTTTTATTTTTACTTTTTTTTAAAATGTGCTTGTAAATTGGAATGTCTTCAAGGTTACTTAATGATAATCAATAAATTCTCATCAATTAAAAAAAAATGTTTTTTTATTTCTATCTTTGATCAAAAAATTATAAATCGACATATATGACCATATTAGACCAGATCAGAATTTTTCCTATTTTTTTTAAATCTAATTTATTACGATTGTAATAGGATGTATCATCTATAAACTGTTAGAAAATTTATCAAAAAAAGTTTGTTGTAAATCCCATACATTAAAAAAAAAAATAAATTTAATTCTAGAAAAAAGTTCTTGAACCGAGAACATAATTTAAAAAAAAAATCAATTATCAATAATTTATAAAAAAAGAATGATTTTTTTAGTTCAAGAATTTTTACCTCAAATCAAGCTAATTTTTTTTTTTGTATAAATAATTAAAAAAAAATTTTTTTAATTTGGTTTTTTGTTTCAAAATTATATTAAAGAAAAATTTCTTAAGAATCCAAAATTCAATTTTAGAAATTGAACCAAAAAAAAATGACAACCCAAAATTCTAAGAAAGTATTAAATTCCTTATAAAGTAGTTAAGAAATAATTCAAATTTTTAATTAATCCTTTCAAATTACGGTTAGTTTGAAAATAATTGGATTTATTTTTTAATTTAATATGTGAGTAAGTAACAAGCTCTAGTTTGGAATCCAATGCGTAACAGAAAGTTTTATCATTAGTTATAAGTTACGTATTGTTCTATTTTTTTAATTGATATTTGATATAATGCTGTTGGTAAAATGAATGACGTGTGGTATTAATTTACACGATACAAATATATATATAATGTAACATAACAAGATAATGTAATTTGAAGTAGCTGTTTTAATTTATTTTTAACGAAACAATCGCAAAAAAATTCAAGTTTACTTGATTAATATTAACTATTGTCTCGATATTTGTTGTTGGCATAAAAAAATAAAATAATAAATTATTTCGGTGTTCAAATTTGAATATCTTGGAGGAACTAACATGTTCACCTCGAAGTAAAACTAACGCATTTGTAAATTTGCTCTCAGATATTTTTTCAATCCGTTGAATAACGAACTTACATTAAACTTCTGCTGACTTGTACTGAAGAACATATTAAACTCATGTAAATTAAGTAGACTTACGTCGAAATTATAATGACTCGATATCATCATAAAATTTATATTAGAGCGAAAATAGAAGCTAGCTTTACAGGGTTCTAAAACTTGAAAGTAATACTAGTGAATTATAGAGGATTCTAGAGGTTAAAAAAAATATCTGGAAGTTTTAAAGGATTCTAAAGGTTAAAAGAAGATCTACCAAGTTTAAGAGATTTTAGAGTTCATAAGAAATATGTTGGATGCAGCTTCACTTTTTAGTATTTTAAAAAGACATTTTTAGAATTTTATCAAATACAATTTTAGTTTTACCTCTGTACACTTTAAATAAAAAATATAATACAGCTTATATTTTTGTTGCTATTTTACTTTGCAATTTAAAATTGTTTAATTTTAAATATTTTTGTTTAAAATAATTTGCAATTCTGTTTTTTTATTAAAAAACTCTATATTTCAGGAATTTAAATTCGTCCATTAAATTCTGATAGGTTGAATGTAAACAGTTATACTTGGAATTAATTTAAGGAACTATTAAAAATGATGACGATGTAAAGAAAATATTTTTAATATGATCCGGTGAGTAAACACAAAACTTCAAAGAAAATAAATTTATTTCTATAAAAAAAATGAACTGTGAGTTAAAAGTTAATGAAATGTTTTGTAAATAGTTAATAAGAAAATTTATAAGGACCAATTATTATTTATAGTGTCGAAAAATAAAGTTATTGTTTAATTTTTGATTCAATGAAAGGATTTATTTGAATTTTTTTATAATGAAATATAAATTGATATCTTTAGCGGTGTAACCAGTATTTCCGGAGCCAAGGGAGATCGACAAGTGATCGATAAGGCACTGACGATAAGCAAGACCCTCTAGGGTGTTGGGTATTATTTCCCTCTTGCAATAGACACGACGGCGCCACACGCGGGGACGATAGGGGTTTTTTTTTTTTTTTTTTCAACCTTTTATACAGTTTAAACAGCAAAAACGTGGGATAGACATACGCGCTTATAGATATATGAAAAAAGATAGGACATCTCACCACCAGCGGGTTCTATTCACCCGTAATAATTTACAAGCTCGTAGTTGTTCCGGTCAGCGAACCGGCAAAGCTTTGATGACACTGAATTTAAAGTGAAGTCGGTTGATTGTATTGAAAGAAAAGGGGTATGTTGAGTTTATCAGGTGAAAATTCAGAATAAAGAAGGGGTAAATAATACTAATATTGTTGTGTGATGGAAAGCTTGTGATACTTTTTAATATTTTCTATTAAATAATTAATGAGGACTGAAATTATAGGATTAGATAACCGTTCGAGCGTATGTGGAACTTTTTTTCTGCACCGGTAGCTTTTAATACTTCTTCAATTGTAATTTTAATTGATATTTGATCTGGGGATATTTTAAAAAAGAAATTTTTTATCATTAAATTTCCATCAGCAACCTATTATTCGTCTAATTATTGTCAAAGCAATTTTATGCATTGAGTGAGAGTCTACTTTATTCAAAGAGAAATATTATTGATCCAAGAAAATTATTGTAAAGACAAATTTATGGTTTAATTCAAGAATTTATAATTTTGAAACTTAGTTTAAGTAATTTCACAATTTTTATCAAGAATATATCTGTGAAAAACAATTAAATTCTTCATTTAAAAAAATTCAATTCTCAAATTAGAATAATTTCGTTTTTTATAAGAATTTTATATTTTTAATTTAAGAAAAAGTTTTTTCATTCAAAATACTACACTGAAAAAAAAAAAAAAAAATTCTTGACTGGAGTGTAAATTTTCTTGGCTCAAAAAAATATTAAAGAAGATTGAAAATTTCTTGAATGAAGTCAAAATTTCTTGAAATAAAATAAATTTTTTGAGCCAAGAAAATTTTTTTTTGCTCTAAAATAATTTTTATTTTCCTTTAAATTTTTTTGGTGTAAGAAATTTGTTTTTTGTGTACAAAAAAAAAACTAAAATTATTTTTCTAACCATTTTTTCAAACGAATTTAAGAATTATTTTTAAAGGTACAAAAAATAACAGAAATCCAAAAATTTTTCAATTTAATTTGAGTAAAAAAAAATCTTAAGTAAAATATTGATTATATTGTGTTTCGTTTAAGACTGAAATTCTTGAATGAAAAAATGTATTTTTATCCTAAGGATGTGTTATTGATTTAAAAGTGAATTTTTTAAAATAAAAATAACTGAATATCTCGAAGCAAGAGTGAAAAAATGTCCTGAATCAAATATTTTTTTTTTTTTTTTTTTTTTTTTTTTTTAATGTATTAGTAAAAGTTTTATTATTTCTGGAGCACTCGGTGGACATTATAATGTGAGAAATGCAAGAGGGCAGTAACCTGCTTCGACATATTATACCGAAAGCTATGACTAAAGCAAAAGCCCTAGAGCTAAAACATTTAATAAATGTTCATATATTCATGTTCACATATTATAGCGTAAATTTCTTATATTGCATCAAAAATTGTTCGATATTTAACAACATTATTAGACAGATTTTTATTTAAAAATAATTGAGTTATTTGAGCTGTTGTTATACTCCCCAGGATTAAATCCAGTGTCCTACTTTCATTTAGTAAAATATTTTTTAAAACAAAATGACAAGACAATAAAAAACAGAGCTCGAGAGTAAAATAGTTCCTTTCGAGGGGTGTCATTGTCCCGAGTTTTAATCGAAGCTAACGTTAATTAAAAGACGCTGTAATTATTTATTTTTCATATCTGGAGAACGAACAAAAATATATTTAAAAAATAATAAATAATAAAAATAATAATCATACGGAGACAATTGTTTGCCTATATATATATATATAACAAAGCCATTACCTTGTCCCAGTTTCATTGTTCCGTAATATACATAGACATAGATATAGATATATAAATTTTTCGCGAAAGAATTAAAAATAGTCCACACTTTTGGTGACATTCTCCTGATTAAGAATTGTATCAAAGAAACCTCTCTTCTTTTATTCACTACGTCCTTTTTATTGACGTCAAGTGGCCAACGAACAGAAGAGGTCGAAGAGCACTAAAGTGGGCAAATGATACTTTGATATCAAGTCTCCATATTTCTTCATTACTTCTTTTTTCTTTTCTTTTTCGTCTTTTTTATCAACTTTAATATCCTAAACAACTGTAAGTCTATGTCTATGGCTATATCCCTTCATCGACATCAATATCTCTATCCATTCATCCATACACTGTATAATATCCAACATACCACTTGTCAATATGAAGGCAAAGCTTTAAAAAATTTTAAAGCTCCACTCATCTCATCACAATGACGTCTCTACTTTTACAAGTGACTTTGTAAGTGAGCGAATTATTGAGACTCACGTGTACCACATTCTACATATAACACATGAACATATACATATACATAATATTATAACCACTCGTCTCGCCTACTTCACATTAAGATAACTAGATTTTTTAACTCACTCTTTTACTACTTGATGATGTAAAAAATACTCCATTTATCTTGTTAACTTTAATAAAAAAAATTGTTCTTTGATTTCAATAAAAAAAAAAAAAAAAAAAAAAAAAAAAAAAAAAAAAAAAAAAGATAATCGTAAAAATAATAGCGACTGTTGTGTTACGATAATGTCATTGAGATTGACAAAGCTCAATGATGATAGCAGACTTGACACGCTAATGGGGTATTAACGATGTGAACTTTATTTCCGGACTGGTTTTGTTGCTGTGCAAGGCAACTACTTCTGTTCTGTACTGAGTACGTGCTAGTTTCGATCGATTAAAAGAGCACGAGTTGAGTTGTATATATAAACATACAATAATACGACCGAGTAGTCTCTCTAACTCTCTCTTGAGGTACCCGAGATGTTGAATAGACCGTACCGCAGGTTGCCGACTCTCACTAAGCTTGAGAGAGAAAAGAAGAACGAATTTAAAAAAAAAAGAAAAAAAATTTATAAATATGCTTTAAACCCCCGCAGGTGAGAAAAATAATTCAAGTCCTCAAATACATGAAAAAATTTTGATTCCTTTTTTAGTACTTGTGTTGAAACTCTTGATCCTCTTTGTGGTTTTTTTTATACTTTTTATAAAACCCAGATTAATTTTTATAGTCGCTTTGATGAAAATTAGGCTTTTTATTACTCGGATTTACTTATTGACTCACTTTTCTCTTTTGAATGAATAATTAATAGATAAGTGCATTAATAAACTTTTATTTCAATCACGTATTTTCGATAATGTGTTGGACATTCACAAATCCAAAAGTTAGAAGTGTCTGCTCAGACGGTAAAAGTTCTTTGAACATCCGAAAAGTTAACTCTTCTGTGTGATAGTGGCTGGATAAAACGAAAGAGCCAGAATAGAAGGAAGAGTGAAAAAGGTGAAAGAAAAATAAAAAGCATAAAAGAACAGAGTTGAGAGTGAAGGTGTTGTAAGAAAGAGTTATAAAGAAAATGGGCAAAGGACAAACGTTTTCAAACATAACTACTTTTTTTTTTCCTCACATTCATAATAGTATGCATATATTTACATCTTAATAATAATTTAGCAAAAGCCTATGTACTTTATAGCCCGTAAAAATTCATTTTAAAAAGAGTATGTACCTCGGTTATCATGAATTTTGCAAGTACCGGAACAAATTACTCGGATTTTTTCAACAAACTATTCCTTTGAATTGTTATTATCATTAATAAATATTATTTATTGATGTTTTAATCTACCTTACGATATTTTCCAGCTTTTAATATCTCATTTTTTTACTTTATTAAATAATCATTCAATTATTTTATTAAAAAATCAAAGCAATAAATTATCAGCGTTAATTTTGATTTTGCTATTGGAGTTTTTTTAAGCATCCCAAATTTTTGTACTACATACACAGTAGTTTAATATTTTTTATTTGAAAATAAAATTCTTTGCAATTTAAGACACTTCTTCTCAAAAAGTTTCTTAAAACTTTCTTAAATAATCCAAAGAATTTATAAATTACATAAAACTTTGTCGAACAGTTTGAAACTTTTTAAAATGATTAAAACGATTTGTAAAATTGATAACACTTCCTGAAATTTCGACAGTTTTTTAATTTCCTATAATATTTCAAAAAGTTGCATTAACTTCTATCAAAATTATTAAATAAAAACCAAAACAAAACATTAAAATCCTATAAATACACTACTGGGCAATAATTCAATTCTAGTTTAGAAGTAAAATGTCATTATTTCTTAACATAACAGAACAACACATAGATAAATTGATAATATATGTGTATATAAAGAGGGAGAGTATTTATTTTTAAATAACCACAGCTGTCTTCCTCACTAGTGTAGCTTTCCTCAAGATACAAGTTTATTCAACGTCATTCCAGTTCAACTAGAACACTCAACATCGTAATCCCATTTGATAAAAATTCAACAGAGCTTTCTTCCTATTCGACGCGTCTAGTTAATTAATATAATTAACACTGATAGAATGATTTTTTTATATTTAATAAGCAGACTGTTAATAAATATTTATTAACAGTCTTTTCTTCCTAAATAAATATTTATTGAATGTAAAAAAAAAAATATTTATTAAAATTTAATAAATTAAATTATTATTAGTAAATAAATCCTTCTACACGGAAAGAACAACATGACACAGGATATCATCCCAGATTATACTGAGTGAAAAAAAATTTCAGATAGTAGCTAGTATAATCCAGATTA
>JZSA01005284.1:0-64525 GCA_000956155.1 Cotesia vestalis | reverse complement strand
AAAAAAAAAAAACGTAAGAGAAATTCAAAGTTATTTCTCCATGTCTAGTCACCAAAAGGGTAACAACACCATTCTTCATTTCACGCTCAAATAAACGGAAGCTTTGTTTTCTTTCTTGTTTGCACGTCAATAAAAGTTTTAGAAGAGTATTTTTCGTTAATAAATTTGAAAAACGTCTAACTAAAAGCTTTATATAATTTTAATTAAGAATCCGATGAAGTTGACTATTAATTAAAGAAATATTTCAAGTTTTAACAATTTATGTTACTACGATTTTTTTTTTATCAAGTAGTCTAATTATAAGAAATTTTGGACGCTGTCCATGTACATTCTACATAAATGTGACTGCAAGAATGAGTTTAAATGTAAGCTCATTTTTCAGAATTATTTATACCAGTGAAAATAAAACTACCCTTAGTACTAGCACACAGAAAAAAAAAAATTCTTGATCCAAAAAAATTATAAGGAAAACTGAAGTTATTTTGGAGCAAGAAGAAATTTTCTTGGCTTAAAAAAATTTAACTTTGTTCAAAAAATTTAAACTTCATTCAAGAAATTTTCAGTCTTCCTTAAGATTTTCTTAATTTAAGAAAATTTACGCTTAACTCAAGACTTTTTTTCTTTCTGTGCAGGCATGTAAATTAAAAGCTGCCCAAAAAGTGAAATAAAAGTGAACCAAAAATTCACTTGTACTGTAAACAAAACAGATTGTTCGATGCATATACGGAAAATTGGAAAAATATATATTTGGTTGTGAATATTAAACAATCACATGCCCAGGAAGTTGAAGTCTACGTACACATACAGTACTAATACTTTGTTTTCAAATGGTTTTATTTTTTAGTATTCAAGGACACAGTTGGAGCTTGTCGGTACTTTACAAGAGCATGAGAAACAAGTTCACCCTAATAATTTTCGTCGCGTGAATAAGGAGACCAAAAAATCAATAATACAAGCGTTTGCAGCGCGTACATACACAGTTCGGTGAATATAAGTTCTGGGGCTTTGTTTTTTCCTTATATATTGTATTATGTTAAGTTTATACTTTATACATATTAATATTAATATATATATGTATAAATATAATAAAAAAGCGGTACGAGGTACGAGCGACATGTTATTTATTATGTTTTCACTCCAATAGTCTAATATGAGCGTATGAATAAAAAATAAAACGCATTAATTTTAATAAACGACTATCAGGTTGGCAGAGCAGATTCAGAATTAAGTTTTTCAGTGACTATTTTTACTATTATTACTATTTTTTATTATTGATGATGATAGCTAAGTATAATGTAATATTATATTATCAAGTGTAGTGGAATGAGACTGATAACTCATATCCGGCCTTGAGAGTACCTGGTAATACTAGAAAGATAGTGGGGATGGGGTTGAACAACCCACCGGACGTTCACCGACGACAACAAAGCGCCTTTAGGATGATCCCTAGACTCCTTTTTTTGTTAACGTCTCTTTTTTTTTTTTTTTTACTTTATTTTTCCATCTTTGTCTCAACTTTGGTTAAATCTTCTACGTCAATTTTTATTTTAACTTTTTTTTATCAAGGGTTACCTATTTTTGGTCGATTTCAAAAAAATCTAACTATTGCATTGGTCCTCATGACGGAAATTTTGAAAAATTTTGATATAATTGGCTCTGTTTTTTCTATAACTCCCTTAATTTTGAACGGATTTCAATGAAACGTCACATACTCATTTTTTGGACGATTTCTGAGGTTTAGTTCTAAGATGAACCAAATCTGTTGATTAGTTTAGAAATGACAAAAATTCAAAAATTTTTTTGAATCGCAAAAATTTTCACTTTTACCATATTTCCGTGCAATAACTATTGAACGCGGTATCATATTTAATTTCTGTAAATTGCATCTGAAAGCTTATTTAATAAGCTTTAATTTCCATGCTTATTTATTTTTTTAAATTAAATAGTTTTGGAATTACACTAATTTAAAAATTTTTGAAAATCACAAAAATTTTCACTTTTATCGTATTTTAGTGCAATAAAAATTTAACGCGATATCCCATTAAATTTCTGTAAATTGCATTTGAAAGCTTATTAAGTAAGCTTTAATTTGCATGCTTATTAATTTTTTTAAATTAAATAGTTTAAAAATTACAGAAATTTAAATTCTTCAAAATTTTGAACTTTTACTGTTTCTTTGCGAAATAACTCTTGAATGCGATAACTTGTAAAATTTTTGTAAATTGCATCTGAAAGCTAATTAAATAAACTTTAATTTGCATACCTCACTATCAGTCTAGACCAAAAATTACCTACTCTCTCATACAGATCTAACGAAATTTTACTTTTGCATTAGTTTTGATGTCATTGTTTTTACAGAACTTAAATATATTATTTTATAAGAAATATGTTCTTTTATTTGAGAAATCTACTTCCATTTCGGCTGCCGAATGGTTTTTTTTTTATATTTAAGGACAAAGAAATTACCAAAGACGTGAATTAGTTTTTTGACTTTTGGTTAATTTAACAACGAGAATACTCATTTAAAATGATAACGTTATTCAAGCTTCCTTTTTCGATAACGACATCCTGGAGCATGAACAATTCGCTGACAATGTTTTTATTAATATAGACACACTCATTAATTACGGAAAGATGAACTCAAACTGCCGGGAGTTTTATTTCATTATCGTTTAAAGATGAAATAACTTTTAAAAGTATTATATTATATTATATATTACGGCTTTGAGTTTTGTTTTAATTATTCAAGTGTACTTTCACCGGATTATTGATGAACAACTTTAAGCCATCATGATTAAAGTGAAAGTATAATACCATCAAAAAGAATTTATTATTATTGTTATCAAGTGTGTTTTTATAATTCATTATGCAGCGATAATATTTTCATCATAGATTTATATCTCAATTAAGAACAATTTTTAATTTACTAATTAATAAATATTTAAAATAAATTTTAAGTTATAATTATTCGTAAATATTTCTTTTGAATAATTTATTTAGTTTAATTTTTTATCTGGGCATAAAACTAATTTTTAGTAATTACAATAATAATTTATAAATAAAATAAAAAATTATAAATAATTACAGCAAATTTTTTTTTTTTCCCCCAAAAAAAGCTGTTTTGTTTATATTTGTCTACACAAAAAAAATGAGCACGAGTTCTGGGACAGCGGCTGAATCATAACAGCGGGAAATCGACGACCCGGAAGGTGTCATCACGTGATTATAAATTTACTTTGCATAAACTACTTTTAATATTATTTATAAACTTTGCTCTGTAAATATGCATGTATATTTTTAAATTTAATTAGTAAAACTAACAAATAAGGCTTAAGGCTTTTAAAATAATTACCGTAATTGATTAAAACTTTAAAAAGCAAGTGTGTAATTAACTAAACTTATAATTAATTATAAATATTAAAAATAAAATAAAACTTCTTGGAATTTTATTATAATTTAAAACAAGCCTGAGAAAGTGTGAAAAATGTTGACTTATTAAATAATAGGACGTTTTATTAAAGGCGAGTGAATTTTCCGACGATTAATTTTATATAAATATTCTGCATCACGGGTTCCTAATTAATAGCGGACGTGTATTAACGATCGAGTTGAAAAAAATAAAATTTATAAAAAAAGTGCACATGCATTTATTTATTTTACCTACACTGAAAATGCACACACACACACACACATGGGCGTTTTGCAGAAGATTCACGGAACCGGAACAGACCACCTCCGTAAAATTCGATAGTCCACCGTTCCAGTCGTGTCGTTGAATTTTAAATTCTCTTTGTCGTTACGCCATAATATCTACATATACATACGCTCACTACACCGATAGATATTGTTTCTTTATTTTTTGTTATTATTATTGTTTGTCTTTGAGAGGTCAATGAACGTAAGAGAATTTTTAAATTCTCATCAATGTTACTCCAAAATCCATGGATCCATGGATCCATCCAGCTCACTGTTCCCGTATGGGGCCATATTTTTACTATTTTTCTATATCTGTTGGATTATCGCCGTAAAATATAAAATATAAGTGTTACAAAGCTATAGGGTACCGTTATCGAGATTAAAAATAAATAATAAAGTTAAAAAAAAAAAGGGAAATCGAACGTGAGAACTGAACTGCAAAAATTATGCTTGAACACATAGATAAAAAATTGTTTTTAATATTTTTCTCATTTCGCCAATATCAATTTAAATACCCCTAAATTTTTTAAAATTTTTAGAATTTTTTTTCATGAAAAAATAAAAAATTAATTTTTCACTTGTAAAAAACTTAAAAAATTGTAAGTACAGTTTTAAAAAATTTTTTTTTTGTTCTAATTTAATCATTAAAAATTAAAAAACGTCGGCTAACTTTAGTATTATTGATAAAAATTAAGTTAGCCGACATCTAAGCTTTTTTATTAATAAAATTATTGCAAAAAAATTAAAAGAAAAAATTGCACATGTAAAGAATATGAAAAACTATACGAGCAATTTTTTAAAAATATTTTTTTATTGCTACATTAATTAACAAAAATTTTTCGCTGTCGGCTAATTTTAGATTCATCTTGTTTGATATAAAATATAACACATAAAGATATCTAGTTTAGTGTACAGTAGGGAAATTACAATCAGAAAACAAACCGGTTTGTTCACTAAAACAATCACAGGATCCTCAATACCAGCTGATTGTTGTAACCAATCGTCAATTAAAAGCCGGAAACAAAGCTGTCGATTAAAACGAAATTTAAACAGTTTGAATTGATAATAATACGATTCGATATTTGATTACCATACTATTCAGCATTGATCCTTTTGTTCTTGCTTTTGCTCCTGCTCTTACTCTATCTACACCATATCCATATCACATCACAACATATATGTGTACATACTTGCTTTAAACTTTTACTATTTGATTATCTATTTTTAGTTGTTCAATACTATGCTGGCAAGTAAAAGCACCCTAGATGTTTCTAACTTAATATTTATTTAAATAAAATATAATAAAAAATTACACTGAAGTTAGCTGACGTCTAACAATTTTTAATCTTTTTTGTTAATTAAATTATTATTAAAAAGATATTTCAAAAAAATTACAATTATAGTTTTTCAACGAAATTAGCAGTCACTAAAGAATTTTTAATTTTTATTTAATAAAAAAATTATTGTTAAAAAATTACAATTTTAATTTTTTTGAATTTTTAAAAGTCAATTTTTTTTTGCCATAATTTATTTGTTAAAAAAAATTATTAAATTTCTATGAAAATTGATTAAACCAATATTTAATAATTTTTATAATAAATAAATTGGTACATAAAAAAATTGATTTTTAGAAATTTAAAAAAATAAAAAATGCAATTTTTTAAAAATAATTTTTCTGAAGAAATTTTTTTCTTAAATAAAATTTAAAAAAAGTCAAATGACAGCTAACAATATCATAAATTTATTTTAATAATTTTTCAAATTTTTTTTTCTAAATTATTTAATTGAAATTTTTTCAAAAAAAAAAAAATTCCTAAAAATTTCAAAATGTCAGCTAACTTCATTTTGATAATAAATAATCCTTACCTGTATTGACATTTAATAGTAATCCTTGTCCTGAATCCTGAATATGATTTGAATCCAATGCAACAGTATTTATATTTTGTTTGTTTTTATTTTTCTTCACAACGTAAAACAGCTGGATAATTAAAAAATAATTCACAACAACAAAAGCACACCAGTGTCTGGAACTGACTTTAGAAAAAAAAAAAAATAGTTTTATAAACGCGTGTGCCGACGACGGGCTAGCGTGGATGCACCCACCGCAAAAGCGAACTGTCAGTTACCGTGGGTTACACATATTATTGGAAAATAATATCCTACACTAAAAATTTTCACAGCGGGGCTGCTCTTGCGCAGCCGGCGCGATACTACCAGCTAGCAAGCAGCCATATTTACCCTTACCCACCCAATAAGTACACCATTTACCATTTCCATGGGTTTTGAGGTCCCCTCTCGAGTGAAACTCTATTACCCATAACCAGGATTGTCGCACTACTAAAAATTACCCTTCACTTTAACTAAAATTAATTATTTTCACTTTTTTAATTACTAAATTTATTTAACAACAATAATAATAATTAACACTCAGTTTTTTTTATTTTTTTTTTCTCGTTAATTGTTTTAAATTTTAATTATAACATTTTCAGCGAATTAAATTCAAGTTTATGCGCATGCGCGTTTTAAGGCGCTCTGAACTGCGCATGCGCGCCGGCGGCCATTTGCCTGCGCGCAAGCCAAAATAACGGAGCGTCAACGGGGTATTGTACTGCCGGCTGTGTAAACCCGAGTGCAAGGAAACGGGAAAATTTTTTACTGGATTTACTTGGCTGTCCAAAGAACCCTGTACTCCAGTGACAACAAAAATAAAAGTTTTCACATAATTTTTGTTAAAAATAATGGCGAGCATACGACTTCTAGGAGCATTTACGCGATTTGGAAAAAATCGAACACTCATTTCTAGGACAGGTAATTCTTATAATTGTACATAAATATATATACTTTATCTTGGTATAATTACTTATATTATACATGGATGATTTTGTGCACAGTAATTTATCTTGAGACAGTAACCTTTGTACCCAAGTTAAAAAAGGTATCTTTCAAGTCACTATCGTGGAAAATAATTAAAAATTAATGAAACAGACGTCTAAAAATTTTTTATTAATTAAATTCCAACTAAAAAGATATTTATAAAAAATTGCACTTATATTTTTTTAAGTTTTTTACATGTGACAATTTTTTTAAAATTTTTTAAGTGGAATTTTTTCAAAAAAAAATTTTGAAATGTCGGCTAACTTCATTTTCATAAAAATTAGCAGTCATTAGAAAATTTTTTAATTTTTTTTAACAAATAAATTTGCTCCCAAAAATTCTTTTTAAAAAAATTGCATTTTTTATTTTTTTGAAATTTCTACATGTCAATTTTTTTTCTAATTTTTTTGCCATAATTTATTAAAAAAAAAAAAAAATTCTCAAGATTATTAATTTAATTTTCATAAAAATTATGGTCAATATTCATTTTTGTTTAATCTAAAAATTTTTAGACAGTTAATTAAAATAAAATAATTATTTTTTATATTGATAAAAATTAATTTATAATTATGTATTAATTTTTTAATATTTATTAATTTAAAAATATTTTTTACAGTGGTCAACATTCCTTTGAGATGTTTAGCAACAGCTGGAACTCAAAAGCATTTAAAATATCGAGTTGTTGGAGATGTTGCTGTAATCACTATAGATTCACCAGGGGTCAAAGTAAAATTCGGATAAGACAATTGATAATTTTATATAAAAATATATATTTATGCATTAATTCTATTGCTTTATTTATTTATTTATTTATTTATTATTTTTGTTATTGTTTAGGAAAACACATTGAATCGCGAGGTGATGCAGGAAGTGGTACATATACTTAGAGACATTGAATCTGATGCCTCGGTAAAGTCAGCAGTACTTATAAGTGGCAAACCAAACAGTTTTATTGCTGGAGCTGATATTAGTATGCTGCAAAATTTAAAAACTGAAGATGAGGCGTACCGTATTATGAGAGACGGCCAGTCGATTATGAACTCTATTGCTGATTCCCGTAAGCCTATTGTTGCAGCAATACAGGGTACTTGCTTAGGAGGTGGTCTTGAGGTAAATAAATCATTTAATTTAAAATTAATTTAACGAGGTAAAAAATGAAATATAATAATAATTCACAAAAAAAAATAAACTGTAACAAATGTAATTTAATAATTTAATAATTAATAATTATTTATAATTGTAGGTTGCACTTGCTTGTCATTATCGACTGGCAGTAACCGATAAAAAAACAGTTCTTGGATTACCAGAAGTAATGCTCGGACTTCTTCCTGGTGCTGGTGGTACTCAAAGACTTCCAAGACTCATAATGCTTCCTGATGCTTTAAGTATGATTTTGACAGGCTCGAGGCTAAAAGTTGACAAAGCTAAAAAATTGGGAGTTGTTGACATGGTAGTAAATCGCCTTGGACCGGGTGTAACAACGGGTGAAGAAAATACCAGGAGATATTTAGAAGAAACTGCTATTAAAACTGCCAAAGACATTGCAGATGGTAAATTAAAAATAAATCGTAAGCCTAAATCATTAATGGGTAAATTTATGAAATTCGCATTTGGAATGGACTTTGTAAAGGATAAAGTATTTCAAAAATCCAAAGAGCAAGTTATGAAAATGACTAATGGATTGTATCCAGCTCCGCTTAAAATTCTTGAGGTTGTACGTACGGGTTTGGATAAAGGAATTACCGCTGGATTTGAGGCGGAAGCACGTGGATTTGCTCAATTAGCAATGACTCCTGAAGCTAAAGGCTTGATTAGTTTGTTCTTTGGTCAAACGGCTTGCAAGAAAAATCGCTTTGGTGCTCCTAGTAAACCTGTGCAAAAAATTGCGGTTCTTGGAGCAGGATTGATGGGAGCTGGAATAGCTCATGTGAGTATTGACAAAGGATACAAGGTTGTTTTGAAAGACACCACTGATAGTGGACTGTATCGTGGTGTAGGACAAATTCAAAAGGGTTACGACACATATGTTAAGCGAAAACGTCTCAGTGTTGTTGAAAAAGATAAAATAATGACTAACTTGATACCGACATTAGATTATAAGGAATTTAAAGACACTGATATTGTTATTGAGGCGGTATTTGAGGATTTAGCTGTTAAACACAAAGTTATTAAGGAAATAGAAACTCATGTGCCACAACATTGTATAATTGCGACCAACACATCTGCAATTCCTATAACTAAAATAGCCGCAGGCAGCAGTAGGCCCGAACAAGTTATTGGAATGCATTATTTTTCGCCAGTTGATAAAATGCAACTACTTGAATTGATAACTCACAAAGGTACAGCTACTGAGACGATAAAAACAGCTGTTGATGTAGGTTTGAAACAAGGAAAGGTTGTTATCACTGTTGGCGATGGTCCAGGTTTCTATACAACTCGTATTCTCAGCGCGATGTTGTCTGAGACACTCAGACTTTTACAAGAAGGCGTTGATCCGATGCATCTTGATAAAATAACTAAAAAATTTGGTTTTCCCGTTGGACCTACGACACTCTGCGATGAAGTTGGTATTGATGTTGGTGCTCACATTGGCGTTGATTTAGCTAAAGCATTTGGTAAACGTTTTCACGGTGGAGACTTTAATATTATGAGTGATATGGTAAAAGCTGGTTTTCTCGGCAGAAAGTCGGGTAAAGGAATTTTCTTGTATGAAGCCGGTAAAAAGGAGAGAGATGTTAATTTAGGTGCTCTGGATATATTGAAGAAATATCATCTTGAACCCAAAGGAAGTATTTCTGATGAAGACCGCCAATTACGAATGGTATCGAGATTTGTAAATGAAGCTGTATTGTGCTTAGAAGAAAATATTCTTGCTAATCCGGTAAGTAAAAAATGTCAATAATTAAGAACTGACTTTGTATCTTGTGAACTACTGACATTTTTTTAAAGATATAAGCTCATCCCGATGTTACACTCGTCAAGACCTTTCATTTGAGTACCCACATCAATTTTTCATATATTTTATATATTTATATATATTATATATATGTATATATAAAAAATATATGAACATGCATGTGGGTACTCAAATGAAAGCTCTTGACGAGTGTAACATCGAGATGAGCTTATATCTTTAAAAACGTCAATAGTTGAGAAAATACACTGCAATTTAACAAAAGTCTAGAAAAAAAAAACTATTAATTAATATACAATTAAAAGATATCTTATAATTATTTAATTTATTCTACAGCTCGAGGGTGACATTGGCGCCGTGTTTGGTCTTGGATTTCCGCCATTCACCGGCGGGCCCTTCAGATGGGTAGACTGGTACGGAGCACATAAACTTGTTAATAAAATGGAAGAATTTCAGAGTCACTACGGCGAAGCTTTTACACCATGTCAAACACTCCAAGACATGGCACGTGACTCTTCGAAAAAATTCCATGTCAAGTAAATTAATAAATATTTTTTATTTGATAAATTTTTCAAAGTAAAATTAAAATATTTTTATATAGAAATTAATTATAATGAAATTAATACTGAAATTTAAAAAGTAACATCTAATGCTACTATAAAATAACAGTAAAAAATAATTTTTGATATTAATATTATTATTATATTATAAATATTACCTTTTGTTGTCGAATTTTTAAATATTTATATACAAATATAAAATCAAGACTTCGATAATTTGATATTTTTCGATGAATGTTACTGTTATTAATATAATGAAAATTTATATATTGTAACTTTTTTTAAGAAAACGATAAATATTGAAACTGTAAAATATATATAAATATTTCTAAGAATATATCTATATATATATAATTGTTTCTTTTATTTTTTTAAAAGAAAAATAAAAATGTTTTATCACAAATGTTATCATCAACGCGCATATTAGATCATCCGACTTTTCTAACTGCGAATAATTCGCAAAATATGGTCGGAAAAAAAAAAATATTAACGCGTGTATAAAAATTATAAATGCAACATTAATGATCGTAATTTATTGTAATTTATAATAAGTTAATGCTCGCAAATCAATCAAATATCCGCTATCAGTGCTTGTATCATGAATTTTTCAGTGTTAATTTTTTTTTTTTTTTCAATTGGAATAATTAATTGCAACAAATCCAAACTTTTGCATCATCTAATAAAATAACCAGTCGCGCACCTTGTTTGATGTAATTAAAACATACAACCACTAGGGAAGAGGCTGGATCCTTGGCTGATGCAAGCGAGTTACTAGTTTCGTCAGTATTGATACGAAAAACTCTTTACCTTAACGGCTGATTAGCCTATGTTAATCTATGCAATAATATAAAGAGTTGAAAGTAACAAAGTGGAAAATAAATTGATTAAATAATATATATTATTTAATACGTTGCAATGGGCGTAGATCGATCACGCCCACAATTATTTATAAGCTTTCAATTATTTATAATCTTTAATTATTGTTTATATTAATTCATTAACGTTAATCTGTTAATTATTTATTTTATAAGAGAAAAATTTACAACAATTAATTTACAAGCCAAAATAAAGCTATTATTTGCATACGTACTTGAAGGAGGAGTTGTAAAATGAAAAAAAAAAAAAAAAAACAAATCTTTAAATATTACGTTATCATAAAAATAATAATCTATATATAAAACGTCTTAATACTGTCTGCAGTGAATGATTTACCGTGTGTATCAAGCATCATTTCATTGTCACTCAATGTCCGCGTGATAATATATTATCGAATGAAATGTATACAAGTATATGACCCGTACTCGTTATATTTGTTATCGTTTGATAACATCAACTGTTTTTTTTTTCTTTTTCCGTAATTATAATATAATATAATCATGCTGGTTATTCCAAGTTACAAATATATGACACATACTGATATTACTTATATTTTATAAATTGTTAACGAGTACAGTAACATTTAACTATTACTTTATTTATTTAATTATTTAATAATATTTTAATTTATAGGAAATTTTCACGTTTTACTTTTTATATTTAAAAATTTTTGTCAAAAAATTTTGTGTTAAAAATTTTTATGTTAAATATTTAACACTTTTTTATGTTAATTTAACACAATATATGTTAAATATTTAACACAAAAATTTTTAACTATTAAATTAAATTATCAATAGTTAATACATATTCTTCTATCAGTGTATTAACTGCATGCAATTATTAATTTCTATTAATCATTCATCAAAGATAAAATAATTATTATTAAAAATTGATTTATTTAAAATAATAAGTAAATTTTAGTCGTGTTCATTGGCCAGGTGATAAAACACGTATAAAATTAGTGATGTGACTAATATACTTATATATAACTTTAATATTTATATATCTAGCAATGCACGCGTCTTTGCGATTGTAATTACACGCCTTCACGTGATGGAAACTTTTTTTCCCAATCTGCAATTTTAAAAAAAAAATTTTTTTTATTACAGTTGTTATTTATAAATACGCAACAATATGCGATAAATTTATATTTATATCATATAATTCTATTTTTAAAGAAAAGTAAGTGTAACAAAATTTAGAGTATTTATTTATAGTTTATTTGAGTGGGTAAATGGGGTTTAACTGTACAAAGTCTTTTTAAATTATTAACTTTTAAATGTACATTTATCTTTAATTATTATTATTATTATTATTATGTACTCGATTAAGATTATCTATGACTAATATTACTAGAGTTATTGTAAATAATTATTTTTATTCTTAATCTACTGTAACTCATTTAAACCAAGACTTGAGAACGGAAAATCTTTTTGTACATAATTATTAAATAAATAAGTCTTATATACTTTCATAAATAACTGATTATTATTATTTTAAATTCCTGTTAAGTATTAATAAATAAATAATTTTTTTTTTTTAAGTATTTATATATTAGCGCCAGACAAGAAGTTATAGGTAGAAGCTTTATAATGTGATCAATGAACATCATCCCAGATTATACTCAGTGATATCTGTGGTGAAAAATTTTTTCAGATAGTAGCGAGTATAATCCAGATTATGCTGGGTGATATCTGGATTATACTCATTGTAATCTGGATTATACTCGGTGATATCTGTGGTGAAAAAATTATTCAGATAGTAGCTAGTATAATCCAGCTTATACTGGGTGATATCTAGATTATACTGAGTGATATCTGGATTATACTCATTGTAATCTGGATTATACTCGGTGATATCTGTGGTGAAAAAATTATTCAGATAGTAGCTAGTATAATCCAGCTTATACTGGGTGATATCTAGATTATACTGAGTGATATCTGGATTATACTCATTATAATCTGGATTATACTAGCTACTATCTGAAAAAATTTTTCACCACAGATATCACTGAGTATAATCTGGGATGATGTTCATTGATCACATTATAAAGCTTCTACCTATAACTTCTTGTCTGGCGCTAATATATAAATACTTAAAAAAAAAAAATTATTTATTTATTAATACTTAACAGGAATTTAAAATAATAATAATCAGTTATTTATGAAAGTATATAAGACTTATTTATTTAATAATTATGTACAAAAAGATTTTCCGTTCTCAAGTCTTGGTTTAAATGAGTTACAGTAGATTAAGAATAAAAATAATTATTTACAATAACTCTAGTAATATTAGTCATAGATAATCTTAATCGAGTACATAATAATAATAATAATAATAATTAAAGATAAATGTACATTTAAAAGTTAATAATTTAAAAAGACTTTGTACAGTTAAACCCCATTTACCCACTCAAATAAACTATAAATAAATACTCTAAATTTTGTTACTCTGGGTCAAGAGTTTTAACGCATCACAAATCACAGACACACTTAGGTACTTAGTTTATAAACAACTTTCTCCTTCTACTATTACAATTATCGTGACTGATAATAAATTTTTACAATAATAAAATATGATCAATAGTTATCGCAATAAATATTTTTTTTTTTCAACAATATAAATTTCTTTTCGTAATAAGTAGGTGAAAGAAATAAGACCTTTCGCGGTCTGATGTCTGCCCTCGACTAGAAGAATATCTGACGTCTACGTCGACCTCTAACTGATCAATAACAGCAAGATGAGATAAGAAAAGTTCTTTAAACTTGCTTTTATTTTTAATATTTGTTTCTTGAAATAACCGCTTAGTACGATCAGTTATCTTCTTCAATACAATATTCGTAATAACGAATAAATTTTTAATTCTGTATCAAAGACTTTGGGAGATAAATGTCTGTGTATTACACTGTTGCAATCGCGGTGCTATAACTGGAAATAAATTTATTCTAAGTGGCGCAGGTGTGAGTGTAGATTGAAGATGAGCAGCTGCAGGTAATGACAAAGAAGACGACGACGAGGATGAGGATGACGATGAAGACATTAACGCACTGGATGATAAATTTCTATCTTTAGTGTGTCGCTTGACGTGCTTAGCTAAATGGTCACTTCTCATGAATCGCCTCTGACAAACGGAGCAAGCGAATTTTTTTTCACCCGTGTGAGTTCTCTTGTGTCTCGACAATTCATCGCTGCGAGAAAATCTCCTTCCACAGTCCTCATAGGGACAGGGAAAGGGTCGTTCTCCGGTGTGTGTCCTCTTGTGAGCTTTAAGATGCGATGACTTGAAGTAGTTTTTACCACAACCCGGGTACTCGCATTCATAAACTCGTCTACGTGCTCCAGAGTCTAGACTGCCGGGGGCTGTTGTTGAGCTTGTCGTTGTTATTGTCGGGGATGTGACAAAGAGAAGTGGCGTCGCTGTTGATGTCGGTAAAACTAAAGGAGTTCCCAGGATACCAGTTACCATTGTGATAGCTGGAGGTTTAGGTGCTAGCAGTTGGAGCTTCTGACATTGACTCTCTCGGTCTGTGTTTTTGCTGTTAACAATAATCTCTTCTTTGCGGAGACTCATCTTGAACTTGAGAGTCTTTAAAATGTTTTCTGTCTCAACGACTGGCTTATCTGTTAACGTAACTGCTGCTGCTGCTGGTAGTTTTGAACAAGCAGATATTTCTACTACTGGTGACATGCCAGCGGTTGATTTTTTTATAGCTGATAAATTTGCTGGACTGCAGGTACCGTCTCGATTTGCGCGCATTATTACTGAAGCTCGCACTGGCTCTGGACTCGGTGGAGGCGTTCCATCTAATAATAACTGTAAAAAAAATATATATATTAATTTAATTCAATTAATTTTTTTTTTAAATCATATTTAATAAAAAAATTTTTTTTTTTTTTTTTTAGATTTCATGCCATTTAAAATGTGTTCATTAATTCCTGGAAGTTTATCTTCATTTTTTTTTTTTTAGATTTCATCCACAAAAAAAATAAAAACTATTGCAACAGTGGAAGAATTTTTTTTTAGCGCCCCAGAAGATCGAAAAATATTTAATTTTTTTTTTTTCAAAAATTTTACTGTGTTCTCAAAATATGTATAACTATATTCCCAATTTTTTTTTTTTAAATTATATGTATAATTATTTTTTAATTCCCAAAAATTGCCTTTTTTTGAGGCACACTAAATGAGGCCCATAAATTAAATTTTAAATAAAAATTATATAATTTTTCGTTCTTGTAGTAATGCACACATTCGATAAGTCAGATAATTTACCTTTGCTAATTCTCCACATTGCTCAGTGCATCTGCTGCGTTTGCGTGGGGGCTGCTCGTCTTCCTCTGTGTCCGACGGCTGGGGTGTGGGTGGAAGATTGGGATGGGCATTATCATGTTTTTTTATTTCACTATTTAGTGTACTTTTTTGGAATAGTTTTTCACCGAGTAATGCAGCCACACTGAACGACGACTGAAGCGGTTCATTCTGCAATAAAAAATTTATTATTATTATTACTATTATATTTAAGTTTGTAAAATATAAAAAATAAATTTATTATGTAAATAAAAAAAAATCTGTATTGAAATCAATAAAAATCAAAATCAATATTTTTATCATATATTTTAAGATAAATAAAATAATTATCAATCCGCGGGCAGTGGCAGAGCGCGGAAATTCAAACGACTAAGCAAACAATAATATACGTTAATAATAACAATAACATTATAAAATTAAATTAAATGTAAATATGGATTATGAAAATTAAGTCAGCCGACTTTTAAAAAATTTTTAGAATTTTTTTTTTTTCTATTGAAAAAATTATTACAAAAAAATTTTTTTAAATTCAAAAAAATTTTAAGTGCAATTTTAAAAAAATTTTTCTTGCTTTAATTTAATTATTAAAAAAAAAGTATTTTATAAAAATCAAGTTAGCCGACATCTAAAAATTTTTAGAATTTTTTTTTTTTTTTATTAAAAGAATTATTAAAAAAAAAATTTTCATTTGTAAAAAACTTGAAAAATTTTAAGTGCAATTTTTTAGCTCTAATTTAATAAATTAAAAAATTAAAAATGTCGGCTAACTTTATTATTATAATTATTTTATGTAAATTAATTTAGCCGACATATAAAAATTTTTTTGACTAAAAAAATAAAAAAAAATTTTTAATTGTAAAAAATTTGAAAAATAATCCGTGAAATTTTTTAAAAATATTTTTTATTGAAAAAATTTCAATTAAATAATTTAAAAAAAAATTTCACATGTAAAAAATTATAAGTGTAATTTTTTAGAAAAATTTTTTTAATTGTAATTTAAAAAAAAAAACAATCAAAAATTTTTAGACGTCTGCAAACTTCAGTGTCATATTTAATAAATTAAAAATAATAAAAAAATTAAACTTTATTATTACAAGTATTTTATAAATAATAATTTGCAAAAAGAAAAAAGTACTTACATGAGTGTATTTAAGCTGAGGCGATGCTGGTGGTGATAGTAGCACATTATTAGAATTCATGTTTATTTAATAAATAAATAAATTATTTTTTAAAAATAATAAAAGCACTTTTCACAAGAAAACATGTAGCAGAAAAAAAAAATATAAATAAAATAAAAAAACGAATATTAATACTAAATATGTTAAACGAAAAATAGAATAAAAAGTTATTTGGTTTAACAATGCAAAAATAAAGATGATAGTTGCTGCGAGTCTGAAAGAGTAATGAAGATCTCTCAGGTCGAGCAGCAGAATGTTGTTGACGAATGTGTTGGTGATCATGCGGGGTGCGATCGATCGACCAATTGCATCTAGGGGCTCGCTCTCTCCGGCGAATCAGCGGCAGGTAGTCAGTTAGTGGCAGCGTGATCATCAGCGTGCTGTTCACGTGCTCTCTGTATGACTGAATATAACTGAGGTCGTGATCGTGACGTCAGTCTGCGTGGTTGAGTGCTCGATACGTCATGGCATTCATGGCGCGCCCCATACCTTGTAAACACATAATAAATACCTGTATGTTGAGTATTTAATTTAAATACCTATAGATTTTAATTTTTACATTTAAATTAATATAAATACGCGCCAATTTATTTTTTACTATTAAAATGAAGTTAGCTGACATTTCTAAATTTTTATTGAAGAAATTTTAATTAAACAATTTTAAAAAAAAATTTCACTTGTTAAAAACTTGAAAAACTACAAGTGCAATTTTTAAAAAAAATTTTTTTAGCTGTAATTTAATTAAAAAAAAAAAAAATCAAAAATTTTTATCACACTGAAGTTGACAGACATTACAAATTTTTTTTAGCAATTAAATTATTATTAAAAAAATTTTCACATGTGAAAATTAATAAAAATTACAAGTGAAAATTTTTAGAAGCATTTTTTTATTGAAATTAATTTGTTAAAAAAATTGACAGCTGACGGCTAACTTCAGTATTATTGAAACCATCGCTCGGTTGAGTAACCAAAACAAGAAGAGTACAACCAACCCTACTGAACTGTATAAATATACTACTTACATATTTAAATGACATAAATGAAATTATTTCGTCTCGATCTTCATACCAAACATCTGATGATCTCCATGTTTAATTTTAGAACATGCTTTGTATCCTTATTGTTATATTACGTAGCTTAATGCTGCTTAGCGAAGAATATTAGGTCACACTTGTGTGACGAGCCCCCGAAATTCATTTATTAAAACGTCAACAATAATTATAATATAACAAAACAGGTATAAGTATTAATAATTATAATTACAACTAAGCATACTATTTAATTATTTTGAGACTAATGACAGCTACGTTTGCTCTAGATATGTAGTGTCAATGAAGATGAAGTACAGTTGGTATTTTTTACTACATCCCGGTATGACGGCATAATAAATTTAATCAACAGCTGTCGGTTAAATTAGTCGCAGGTATTTAGATTTTTTTCTATGTTGTTATTATAAATGAAAATAAAGTTAGCAGACATATAAAAATTTTTGTAATTTTTTTTTTTAACACAATTTTATTTTTTTTTATTTTTAAAAAAATTTCTTTTGTAAAAAAGTTGAAAAATTGTCATTGCAATTTTTTAAAAAATATTTTTTAATTCTAATTTAATAAATTAAACAAAATCAAAAATTTCGGCTAACTTTATTATTATTTATTAAAGAAAACAAAGATTATAATAAAGTTAGCCGACATTTTTAATTTTTTGATTTTTTTTTAATTATTAAATTAGACCAAAAAAATATTTTTAAAAAATTGCATTTTTAGTTTTTAAAGTTTTATAAAAATTATTTTTTTGTATTAATTTTTTCAATGAAAAAAAATTCTAAAATTTTTTTTTTATCCAATTTTATTTGTTTTTAATTGAAAAAAAAATTTCATTAGTAAAAAAGTTGAAAAACTCCAAGTGCAATTTAAAAAAAAATATTTTTTAATTTTAATTTAATAAATAAAATAAAATCAAAAAGTCAAAAATATCGGCTAACTTTATTATTATTTATTATGATAGTGATTGTGGGTTTTTTTCTGATATTGTTATAGATAACAATATGTGGTAACGCAAGGTGCATCTTATTGCACGGCCTTGAAGGATGAGGATAAAGACTACGCGCCTCATAGTCTCAGTATACAATGAAGTCGTTTGACGAGTTCGTTCACCCACTATATAATATAAAAGTAAGTTAACATAATCGTGGATTATTTATTCAGCTTGCGACAATAATACTCTTTTGTGGTACATTTTATATGGAGGGTGAATATAAATATGATCAATGATTGTCATCAGTTGTTATGATAGTTTCTAACATATATTTGCACGCGGTATTTTGTATTTTTTTTTTTATCAATTATCACTTAATAGTTTGGGATTGGGTCAAGGTGATACAATTTAAATGTTTTTATTTAGATTTATTACTATATTAAGAATTAATTTGCTGAACTATATTGACATAATAATTCTCAGGGACCCAGATTTAATTGTAGGTATAATAATTACATCGCTTCTATTTAATTCGTTGAAGGCTACGTATTCAATGACCTAATACCTAATATTATTTGACCGGTAGTTACACGTGACTTACGGAATATTTTTGTTATTCAAACCATTAAGTTGTTTATGAAATACGAGATATTAAAATGTGGTTTTTTATCTTGCAATCGCGTATTATGAATTTTGATAAAATTCATTTAAATTTTAAATTATCGCGGATAATGGATTGTGATTTTTATTGATCGATATTTATACATTAAAAAAAAAAAAATTCGGTAATTATTTACAATCGGAGTCGACTATTTTAATTTTTTTTTTTAACGAAATTTTTTTTTTTTAATTTTGATATTTTTTTTGAAAATTTTGATATATTTTTTTTTTTTGAAAAATACATAAAAAAATTAACAATTAAAAAAAAAGTTGATTCTCACAATTTTAACAAATTTTACAAATTTATAAAATTTTTAGAAAATTGTGATATTCCATTTTTTTTTAATTTTTCGTTTTTTATGTATTTTTCAAAAAAAAAAAAGATAAAATAGAAATTTCATTCAAAAACATAAGAGCCAAAATTTTTTTTCGACTTTTAAAGGCAAAAAAGCTATCGAAATTTTTATTTTTTTCTTTCACAATATTTTTTATCATAAATGCGCCGAAAAATAAGCAGAATAGAAAAAAAATTTTAAAATGTTAATTTTTCACCTAAATAATTCCCAAAAATTCTTGACTAGAGGGTAAATTTTCTTGGTTCAAAAAAATATTGAGGAAGATTAAAAATTTCTTGAATTAAGTCAAATTTTTTGAGCCAAGAAAATTTCTTCTCGCTCCAAAATCATTTTTGTCTTAAAAATTTTCTTGATGCAAGAATTTTTTTTTTTTTCTGTGTACATATCAATAATCGTTAAAGACCCATTAATTTAATATTTATAATTTTCCTTTCTATTTTATTGACCAGAAATAAAATTTATACGCTTAAAGCATATTACGAAACATACAAATGATATGCAAAGGACGGTATTTATTTTTCTATTTTCGTTTTTAACCATCGAGTATATCGAGTCTCTGGAAATAAATAACAAAATTAATGTTAGAATTTTATTTAGTTCTGGCGCAAGTGTTTCTGATTATTTTATTTGTGCCATAAATATTAAAGAGTAAATTTAAGCATAATTTTATATAATAATTTTAGCATAAAAGGGCAAGCGTTAAAAGGTTACATTATTATACCAATAAATTTTTTTTTTCTAGTAATAATTACTCATGAATGACCGGTAAGTCATTAAATATTAAATTGCTAAGTTTAATTATCAAGGTCAATTTTTATTTTCTTTTCTGCTATCAATATCTTCGGTTTATCAATTTCTTAAAATAATTCAGCTTTATTGTGGGTATTATAAGTAACATGATTACACATATTGTAATTTTAATTTTCACTGATTACACAATTTATAAATAAAAATTATTGACTTTTGATTTAATAATTTATAAAGGATTTTTTATTAAATCAGTACGAATTTTTTATTTTAAAATTATCTTTATAGGGAAAAGAATAATAAAGATAAATTAATTTTATATTTTTGCTCACATATATTTTAAATTCATATGCGTTTTCACACGGCTGACGTTCCCACGTCGATTCAAAGATATCATTCAATATAAGTAACTTATTATTACAAGATAAGAACGATGTTTTAAATAAAATTCAAGATTTACTATATATTTTTATTTAAAATAACATGCTACTACATTTGCGTAAACATTATAGATTAATAAAAAAGTTTAAATTACTTCAGTAATTTTATAGTTGATTTTTAGAAAGGATAAATTTCCTCACAATAAATTTATAAATATATTAAAAAAAAAAAATTAAATCAGATTAAGATTAAATTTTTTTCAATAAATAAATTATAAATTTTAATTTAAAACAATTTTCGTATTTTGTAAAATAATAGAAAATTTTAGGAAAAAAAATTTTTAATAATTTTTATTCGAATGGAATTTAATTAAAATATACAATTCGCGAGGATTAAATACAAGATAAAATAATAAATCAAATAAAGTATATTAATTAAGTTAAATACTAGCGATTATTATTCGTGGCGTGTAAAAAAATCTAGTTTATTTGTTCTTTGAAGTATACACATTAAATGTTATAGCGGAGCAAATATAAATAAAAACAATCCGACACGATATGAATGGATCAGTCGTCTGCTGCGTGAACGATAAAATATATGTGTCGTTTATATATATATATATATATATATATATACTTCTGGAAGTATGTATGTGTGTATATTAGGTGTAAGGAAATATTTTATCAGCACACTTATCATTAACGATTTTTTTTTGTATCAACGAGGCTTCTCACTCTTAATTAATAGTAAATAGTTTATTTCGATTTGAAATAAATAATTATGCTGCTGGCTAATGATCAAAGAATAATTTTATCGTATAAAATTATCTATTGAAAAAAAAATTGATTAATTAGAATATTAGTTATTAATAGAATAGAAATATTATTTTTAAAAACAGGAAGTTAGATTAATGTTATGAAGTGATAATATTTCCTTAATCATAAGTTCTTTACACACATATTATAATACATGAGTATTTATATGTATATGTAAACAAGATATTAGATTAAAAATAGATTTTAGTTAAAAAGTCGCATTGTTTGGTTAATTCAAAGTTATTGTATTGTTTATTATTTTGTGTGTCAAAGTATCATCAGTATACTAAACTGGTTATCTCATAATTAAACAACGGCGAGAACTTTAATGTGTTTTGTATTAGTTTTATTTTGTATACAGTCTTTTGATGATGTAAGACTTGTTTAATTTTATTAATCATACACACACATGAGAAAACAATGAAATCTCAATGAATTTGCCATTAGTGTTTTTAATCTTTATTAATTTAAAACTTTTATGATCCGCAGCCATAAGTTATTTTGTATGCACAAGATACCATATCTAAATTAGTCACTTACTGCGCGTTAGATTTTATGGAAAAAAAAAAAAAAAAAAACAAAACATAAACAAAAGAATATTTTTTAGCAGATTTCAGTAAAATCTAACTATTTGTTCTTATGACGTAACTTTGCAAAAATTTTGATATATTTCGATTTAACTCGACAAGTTGACTCATAAAATACATATGGTTCAAAAATTTATATATTTACACTCATAAAAAAATTTAACTCGGCTCAAGAGCAAGAATCTTGAACCAAGAACGGCATTTTGAAAAAAATGAATTTCTCGAAGCAAGAAGAAAAATTCTTGACTAAGAAAATTTTCTCGACTCAAGAATTTTTCCTCTTGGCTCAAAAAATTCATTTTCTTTAAAATAATGTTCTTGGCTCAAGATTCTTGCTCTTGAGTCAAGTTAAATTTAAATTTACACTGAAAAAAAAATTAACTTGATTCAAGAGAAAAATTCTTGAACCAAAAAAATAATTTTGAAGAGTTTCATTGTTTTGAATTAAGATAAAAAATTCTTGAATTAAGTAAAATTTACTTAAACTAAGAATAATTTCTTAGTTTAAGAATTTTTCTACTCAAATGAAGAAGTTGAAATTCCTCAAAATTATTTCCTTGATTCAAGTTAATTTTTTTTTCTGTGTATTAGGATTTGCCAAAATTCCACAAGGAACTTTTTAATATTAGAATTTTTAGTTCGGCTTTTAACAGAAGCTGTGTTTGGATATTTTTTAAGATATTTTGGGGGGAAGGAATTTATTTAATTTTCGTAGAATTTTTTAACAGGAATTTTGGGCATTTTCGCTGAAATTTCAAAATTTGGCGCAAACAAAGCTCCTGTAAAAATTCAATGAAAATCAAATAAATCCTTCAATAAAAAATATCTTAGGAAATTTTAAAATCTCTTTAAAATTTTGAAAATTTCAGACTTTCACTGCTTCTTTTTTAAATAACTTTTGAACGCATTGAGATATTTAATTTCTGTAAAATTCACCTAAAAGCTGAGAAATTAAGCTTCAATTTATATATTTCCATGTTTTTCTAAAAAAAATATTCATCTTATTATCAATTTTAACAAATTTTAAAAAGGCAGTTGACTTAAATTATTAATTTACATATAATTTGTTCTTAATAATAATTACGGACTAATTTATTCTTAATTCTTAAAAATAAATAAGTTTTACTCTTTAAAAATTAAAGAGTTTGAACTTAGAGTAAGTTATTTGCATAACCGAGTACAGATATTTGTACTTTTAAAGAAGGAAAATTCATTTTATCTTCAACAGGTATTGCAATAATTTATTCACTGCAATCGGGATTTAAAAATTTATTCATATATATTTAATTATTGATATTATCTATTGATAAAAATCAATGAAAGAGAACAAATTAATTTATTCCATATTTTTATTATTAACTTTCATATTTTATTCCCAAGGAATTGTCATTGTTCTAAAGATAAATTTTCCTCAACTTATGCAGCTATTTTTTTCAAAAAATTCAAACTGTCGAGTTTAATTTTATTTTTTTCACTCTAATTTAAATTCTAGGGCAATTTACTGTCAATCAATCATTTAATGAGGCTCTTTAAAGCCTGATATAATTTTTATACTTTTTCCTCAATTAAAGTCAACAGTCTAATTAAAATTTAATCTCTTTATTTCTTGTCTTTATTATTTAAAATTTTTTTGTTTGATTAAGCAAATTGTCACAATATTTTTTTTATTTGACTGCTTATATATAAAGTTATAAATTTTATAAATTTTGTTCATCCGCAGTGCGGTGCCACCTATTCATAAATTTTTGTACGTTTCTTCAACAGCCGGTAAGAAATCTGCAGAAGATAAAAAATAAATCTAAAATTCACTCTTACCGACAATATTTAACAAATTTTTTTTGTTTTTCTCGCTTCGGCGAATCAAACAATAAAACATAAAACTTTATCTATTTTTATCTTGCATTATCAAAATCAATATCTCCAAATTAATAATCGATAATCTAAATAAATATTATTTCTTAATCATTGATTACTTAAATAGATAAATAGATTATATTTATCTCATAATTACAAAATTGTCGTGTGCTTTTTTCTCTAAGTATTTGACATAGAGATAAATGATTAGAAAACATTTATTTTTTGACAGTTTAATTGATTTTTGTTTATAAAAATAACAGATTAATTAAAAAAAGATAAGTTTTTTATCAATCATCATCATTAAAATAAATTAATTTTTAGGTTAAATTCAAATCAAAAATTACTAAAAAAAAAAATTTTGAATTTTCGCGCGTAAATTTAAAAAAATAAAAAATCAGCCGCCATTATTTTTTAAAGTTTCATTTTCATTAAAATAAATTATAAATAAATAGGTTTTATTTTTATCATATAAATTGTGTTTTAAAAAGATTTTTATATTTAAAAATCATTAAACTAAATTAATTTCTAAGTTAAATTAAAAACAAAAATTAATTTTAAATTTGAATTTTCGCGCGTAAATTTAAACAAATCAGAAATTAGCCCGCCATTTTTTTTGACAGTTGGCTAAATTCGATCAATTTAAATTTATCACAAGTTTTTTTTATTGGAAAAACGTTGTCGATAAAGAAGTAAATATAATTGCGGTAAAGTCAGCATTGAAAGTAGGCGGAGTTGGTTGTTATTCCCACTCTGTAATTTCTCCCACTTAGTTTAGTATGGTGTCACGCCGCAGAGCGTTAGAGTGGGGGGTTGTTTAGCATGACACGACGTTTGTTTAGTTGCCCGCTGAAAGCGGACGCATGAGGTGTAGTGTTTGTGCGCGGAATACTAAGAATCCGCGCAAAACGTTAATTTTAAATTAAACTTAACTGAGATTGCTAACAAAAAACAATCGCAGTTAAATTTTAAATAAACTTTTGTCGGTTTTTGTTGTTAATGTGCGGGAAAATGAAAATATTTATTACGACGGAGAGAAAATAAATACAATATAATCAAAATTGCTCCAGTGAATCTCATTGAGTGTTTGTTTAGCTCTTCCTCGCTTACATACTACATTTTCGCCTTTTCACACTGCATGTCGTTGTTTATTTTTTTTTTTTTTAATTGTTTTTTTACATTATTATTATTTTTATTATTTTTAGTTATTATTTGTAACGTGTTTTGGTGAAAGAGCTTGTACATGTTCGTAATTTTGGTACGCGTGTGTATTTGGTAGCAGTCTTTTGACATTTCAAGACACTCATCATCAGCATCAACATCACCGCCATCGTAATCGTCATTGCTATTGTTTAAGTATCATCATAAACAATGTTGACGTTAGTTTGGTGATGGCAGACAGTCGAGGAGGATGTCACGCCGCAAACAGAGCAACCCAAAGCCGCTAAAACGTGAGTCCTATCCCAAGCAATCTCTTTTTTCCTTTTTTAATGACATTTAAATTTGCATGAAACTAAAAATGTCATTTAAGTTAGCCGACGTTTTTAATTTTTTGATTTTTTTTTTAAATTAAATTTAATTAAAATAAAAAAATATTTTTTTTAAATTGCACTTGCAGTTTTTCAAGTTTTTTACACGTGCAAATTTTTTTTTGTTTTTTTACAATAATTTTTTTAATAAAAAAAAAATTCGAAAAATTTTATAATACTGAAGTTAGCGGTCAGCTGTCAATTAAAAAAATTTTTTTTAATAAATTAATTACAATAAAAAAATGCTTCCAAAAATTTTCACTTGTAATTTTTATTAATTTTCACACGTGTAATTTTTTAATTTAATTTTTTTTATAATAATTGCATTAGTACAAAATTTTTTAATAATTTTTAATATCTGCTAACTTCAGTGTCATAAAATTTTTATGTCGGCTAACGTTATTCTCATAAATAAAATTAGCCGACAGCGAAAAATTTTTATTTTTTTTTTATTAATTAAATTAGAACAAAAAAAATAATTTTTTAAAATTTCTAGCTGTGAAATTTTTTATTTTTTCGATAAAAGAAATTCTAAAAATTTTTAGATGTCAGTTAACTTAATTTTCATCCTTTTTTACTTATACTTTACTCTTATCAGCCTAAACTGTTGTTGTGTTTATTGATACTGAATTTAAAAGACATCTTATCATTTTTTCAATTTTTTCCAACAAATTTTCATTAAAAAAAAATTACGAATTTAATTTTATAAAATTATTTTTAATTAAAATAAAATTGTCAGATGTTTTGCCGAACTCAGTATCATGTTTTTAAATATTTAATAATTGTGCTTGAGCTTTTGTTTCGTTTGTCCAATTTAAATCGTCTCAATGCGACTCATTACTCATTAATTTTGAATTTCATAATACATCCCAAATTATAAATCAATTTTAATTGATTTTAATAAGAATTCTTTAACCTGTGATAAAAAAAACTTCCTATTTTGGCGGTCGTTTAATTTTGGCGCGAAATTTAAAACTCTTTTTATACGCTCAATTTGTCATTAAAATTATTAAGCTGCACTACATTAAAAAACTCAAATAAATTAAATTAAATAGTTAATTTAATTAGACTAATTAGGAGCAAACGATAAAGAGTTTAAGTAACAGCTGCGATAATAAATAATTAAAAAAAAAAAATGTATTAATTTAACGTTTCGATACACACGTGTCGCCTACTCAAACTTTCACGTGGTGACGTTACAGGTCTTTCTTTTTTCTCAGATAAATAGTAAAGTCAAAATTTTCGTCTGCTGTAGTTTTAATTTTTTTTTTTTAAGGACGTTCCGAAAAAAAAATGTTTTCTTAAAATTTTTTTTAAAATTTAAAGTATTTATTTGTTTATTTATTTATTTATTTATTTATTTATTTATTTATTTAACGTCAATCGGCATTATTCAACAATTAGTATATTCCTTAAGTAAAATTTATAAATTTATTAATTTTGAAATTTTGGCTCCAAAATTGGACCAAAATAAATTTATTTAGTGATGCCTAGAAAAAATTAAAAATTTAACAATTTTATTAATAATATTTTTACTCATAAATATCCTTTATATGCAGCAATTTTTTTAATTAATTCTTACGCACTAAATTTTGAAATATTAGCATAGAATATTTTATTAAATATCAATCGTAATTTTTTTAGGATTGTTTTAAAAAACTGAGAATCATTAATTGAAGATACAAAAATTATTTTTTATCAAAAATAACATAAACGAGCGGTATTAATTTTTTTTATAAAAAATTTTTGAAGTTATTAACTTTCGATATTTTACATGAGTGGAAGTAAGTGAGCGATGGCCTGTAAAAATAGCCATAATCTATTGGTGTCTTTTTCTTGTCTAAGAACGTCCTTAAATAAAATCTAACAACTATTTAAAATTTAATCTTGTCTGTAAATGTAAATATAAATATGTTTAAATTTGCATAGATTCATTAAGTATCTAGTAGTTTATAAAATACAATCACCATGGGAAATTTGTATAGGTTAATTAATCGACAATGATCCCATTCACCGCAGATATTGGCCTAACTTTCCGCAATAATTTTAGCTCGTTCATCGCTCTTGTGTTTTCTCGTCCGTGTACACGAACAAGCTAATTAGTTCCGCGTGTTACGAAGTTAATAACCCCCACGTTAATGTCGTCGTCAGTAGTGAGTACTGTACCTACTGTTGCTATTATATATACTACGTATACAAACTATAACTCTCACCCCTGAACTCGATCATCCGGTGTCGATAGTGATCGTTATCGTACAATAAATCATTTTGAATTTGATACATTATTAAAATAAATCACCGAATAATAACAGTTCATTTTTAATAGAAAAAAAAAAAAAATGATAAATAAAAGAGCGTTAATGAAGCGACTTAATCGCATTGTACTCCGTATCATCACTATCATCATCATCATCATCATCGCATAAGTATTATCGTTGTTTACTATAATAACAATCATTGATACATAAATACAAGGTGGGAAGCTAAGTGGGAATAAAGAGTATCCCGTAGAGAAGTGATAATAATTTCCCGCTGGGATGGAGGAGGTTAAATTAATAACCGATGATTTTGTAGAATGTCTTATTGAATCGTGTTCACAAGTAAAGTATAATATCTCCACACACCATCTCGTAGTTGTTTCCAAGAGCGATCTTTCAACCGGCAAACTGTCTACTCCTTAAAAGAAAACGAGAATTTCGAAAAAAAAAAAAAAAAAAAAACGGAAGGGGGCGTATCTGTCGTTTTGCCCGTCGTTGTTTGGACCCGAGTCTACTATCGAGCTATCTAATCATCCCATTAAAAGCCTCGGCGTGCATAAAAATAAACAAAAAAAGGAAAAGGAAAAGGAAAAAAAAAAAAGGATTGTTTTTGGGTTTTTTTTTCCAATCGAATTGAATCAACCGTCGATCGCGGTTTCCAATTGTGTGCGTTAGCCCGCCAAGAAATCGCAAGAATATATGTGAGTTAAAGGACACGAGAAACAAGAAGAAGCAAAAATATTTAAATCGCACCGGATCTCTTGTGCACAGCTTCTCTCACGGTCGTCACTCGGGTGTCGGACGACAGTTTCTTTTCTTACTTCTCTTTACTTGCTCATTCTCTCAGTACTGCGTTCATGTACTCTGCTCCTTACTCTCTTTATTTGTTAATTTATTTTGTTTGTTTTTTGAGTTACAAGTAAAGGGATTACAATAAAGGATCTTGTGAATAAACAGGCAAAGATCGGTATACGCGCGAGAGTAAAGAGACGCAAATCCCGCGGTCCAGTCTCTACTCTCGCTCTAAGGTTTTTATCAGTGTCGATCGGCGGAGGCGGTCTTCGCTGGTTACTTTTACTCTTTACTCTTTACTTTTATTATTTTTATTGGTCACACAACATTTCTTACAAGGCATATAAGTAACGAGTTTTGATCAAATTAACTGTTTCATTTTCGATAGTTATATATAGACAGAAAAAAAAATTTTTTGCACCAAGAAAATTTTAAGGAAGATAAAAGTTATTTTGGAGCGAGAAGAAATTTTCTTGGTTCAAGAAACTTTGTCTTCATTCAAGATATTTTTAATCTTTCTTAATATTTTCTGGAGTCAAGAAAATTTATACTCCAGTTAGGAATTTTTTTTTTTTTAGTGTATATAAGGTAAAAGACCCAATTATTGATACTGGCCAAGTTGTTTGACACTTGCAATTTTATTCTAATTAAAAAAAAAAAAATTAATTATTTTAAAATTTATATTTATTAATTTATGAGAGTTGATTTTTTTTTTTTAATTAAAATAAAATTGCAAGTCACTTTAGTATGATCGATTTGGTGTTAAATATTTGAAAAATGGAAATTTTGTTATAAATTTTTTATTTTAATTTTGAATAAAAATTTTGTCTGAACAACAGGAGATATAATTAAATTAATGAAGATGTTTTTTTGTAGATAATTAAATTTTCTACAAAAAAAATTTTTTATGACTTTTATCCAGAAGTTTGATTTAAAAAATTAAAAATAAAAATATTAATACTCTGAAAAGAATTTTCATAAAGTATTATAAAAATTTCTATAAAGATGCATATGATGGATTTAATATTTCCTCCTTTATATCAATCTTGCAATGATCTGCAATAAATTTATTGTATTATACAATATCTATTTTGATGTATACTAAAGTTAAGTCCGGAACTTGTAGCGAGAGAGTGTGTCGTAAATATAGTAACGGTGGTAACATACGAAGGCGGAGAAACACGTTGAGATTGAGGCGGCAGCAGTAACAGCAGCAGTTACAGCACTTGGGAGCGGTGTATGGGATGAGATACCCAATACATGAGTACATGTGCACATATAGAGAGAAGTTGATGTAAGCTAAGCGAGAGAAAAGTCGAAGCCATATAGAATATACAAATATATATATATATATATAAGAAGAAGTGGTGGTTATATTGGTGGTGGTTGCCGTTTTAACAGAAGGGATATCGGGAGGGAGACGAAGGGCGAGCCTACAAATTGCTACACCGCATTGTGGTGTCACTCGAGCCTCCCGCGACACGGCCCTGGCATGGCTGGAATGGTGTTCCTACTCCTTTATTTTCTTTTTAACTCAACTCTTTCTCTTTCTTGTGCAAAAGTTGTTTCGCCTTAACCTTTACTTTTGTATACTTATATTTATATTTTATTTTATTTTATTATATTCCATATTATAATATTGTAATACAATTTATAAACATCTTACTTCATTTTTCTCACCTGTCACGTACTAATCAAAATAATCAACTCAATTATTTATATTTATGTTTATTATCTCGCGACGGTTTTTTCCTTGTGATTAATTCGTGATTTTTCTTATACTTAAAATTGATTACCCGTTGATTAGTTAATAGTTCTTGGAATAATGAAAAATAAAAATAAAATAAACAGAGCTAATTCTGTCTGATAAATTAAAATTTATAACAAAAATTTTATTTGTTGGTTAAATAAATTTATTTTATCTTTGACTCGTGCAATTTGATAATTTGTTGAATTCTAAATACAAAGACTAAATATTTTTGCATAAAATAATCACTTCATACTGTAAATAAACAATCACAATAACGAACTTAAATGTAATACCTTATATAGCTCCGAAATGTATAGATACATAATTAAGAAATTACCTTGTATCTTGTAAACTATTGACATTTTTAAATATATAAGTTCATCCCGATGTTGCACTCATCGAGACCTCTCATTTGAGTACCCACATCAATTTTTCATATATTTATATATATTATATATATCTATATATGAAAAATATATCAAAATGCTTGTAGGTACTCAAATGAAAGCTTTTGATGAGTGTAACATCGGGATGAGCTTATATCTCTAAAAAAATATCAATAATTAAGAAATGACATTGTGTTTTGTGAACTATCGATATTTTTAATGATATAAGCTCATCCCGATATTATACTCATCGAGACCTTTCATTTAAGTACCCACATCAATTTTTCATATATTTATATATATTATATATATAAATATATGAAAAATATATCAAAATGCATGTTGGTACTCAAATGAAAGCTCTTGATGAATGTAACATCGGGATGAGCTTATATATTTCAAAAGGAAAATAAATAAATAATTATCACATATCGTGACAATTAATATCAAGACCGTTAGGTATTTTTTTAATTAATCTCGTTAATGTAATGTTATTTTGATTGAATTAGAGAAAAAAATGAGAAAAGGAGAAAGGTAACTGTAGTACAGAGGAGCATTTGGAGTAGAGGGAGGCAAAAATAGGGTTGAGGGATATTTCGCGAGAGAGTGTGGTACGTGACGTTACGACGGGTTAAAATCTCTGGTATCGCCCGGCTATCGAGCTCATTACGCTAATATTCACTCGAAATGCCGGCCGATAGGGTATCTCGATCGTGCTCTGCGCTCCGTAAAGGCCTTTTCGCGATTCACTCGCGACCCAGCTCTCTCTCTCTCTCTCTTTCTCTCTTTTTCTCTCTTTGTGTATATTAGTGCACGCTCAACTCACCGCTATACTACATACTGTTGTCTCGGGCTGAGTGTATTGTTGGATGCCAATGCCAGCTGTTTTGTCGATTTACAACGCCCAAATTACCCTCATTATTATCATTGTATATGCATAAATTAATCGTGATATTAAACTACCTATTTCAATTTATCTGTAGCCTCATATTTTTATTTTTATTTCATGCTATCAATTGTTAATTACTATTTAAGCAAGACCGAGAAATCGTGATGCATATATAAATGGTAGTTACAAATGTTTATTTGATTTTTTTTGAAGATAAACTTTCATTAGTTTGACAATTTTTCGGAATAAAAATATTTCTTCTTAATTTTTGCAACCATTGAAATTAAAAATTTTTAAAAAACTTAATTACTCGGTTGAAAATGAATTGTAATAAACATGAAAAAAATAACGTTTAATTTTTTATATACTATTTAATAAAAATTAAATCAGAATATAAATAATTTACTTTAAAAAAAAGTAATAGTTAATTAAAGTTTATGATTCTAAATAAAAGAGTTTGTTAAAATTTAAATCATTTTAAAAAGTGGATAAGATTAAAAAATTAATAGATCATTACTAAAAAATAACTACAGAATAGATTTAGCCCGAATTTTAATTGAAATAATTTAATAAAAAATCCCCGTAAAATTTTAGATCATTGTCTTGAACTCTTAATACATTAAAAAAATTAGAAAACACCTTAACCCTTTTAAAAAAATCTAAAACCGAACTAAGTGGGAAATAGCAAAGGGTTATTGTCCTTATTAACGCGTTAGCCTTGTCCCCGCAACCGTTTTAGGGTTCTGATACTTGGAAGCGATTAGAGAAAAGAGGATGCGAATGAGATGAGAGAAAAGCTGTGCAAAAACAGGCGGAGAATCGAGTAGTCTAGTCTCCTATACATTTTCTCTCAAGTCTTTTAAGATATAAGTCTCTTTATCCTCATCTTTCGCTTGGAATTGGTTATTTTATTATTTTTATTTTTTTCTCTCAATACACTATACACTAGAGATATCCATACTGAAGAGGCTACACTAGTTACAAGTTACAAGCTACAAGCATTGCGTATTCCGTCGTTCAATACATCCTGCACCCGCGGGCGATTATCTACGCACGTGTGGCTAGTAGTATAAATTCTCGAGAAAAAATACGTATATATTATACACCACATCATTTAAACCTTTACAATAATTAATTTTATTTTACACCATTCAAAATATCTCGTAAAGTTTATTTTATTTTTAAGTTACTATTGTTATACTAGTCATTTATTTTATTAATTTATTTATTTATTTAAATTATTTTTTTTGCTGTGTTAAAACTGTGGGAGATACATAGAGACGTAAAACACGCGGTCGTCGGTAGAGATAACTCATGGTATGCGAGAGAGCATCCAAATATATCGCTCATTAGCGTTAACTGATCGGAACACACTACACTGCTGGTCTCTACTCGTCTGGCCTGGACAGAGATGAAAAGGAGAAAAGAGAAAGAGTATGAGTGAGTAAGATATTGAGCGAGGGAGTATGAAAAAGATACATTGGATGTACAGAGCACCAACAACAACAACAACAACAACAACAACAACAACAACAACAACAACCAACAACTTTACCACAACAAAAAATCTAAATAAAAAAAATGATTGAGATCAAGATTGAAGAGGAGAGTAATAGAACAGCCTCCACAGATATTATATATTTTATTTGACGACGAAAAAAAAAAAAAAAATGACCGACGTCTTTACGAATTTTCACAGAGTACTTCGATTGCATGAACGCTCATACCGTGTGCCCGTGTAATGATATAGACGGTAAGATGATACTCGAGTATGTTTGAAGACTGTGTTTACATCGAAGTTGGGTTGTGTTTGCCGTGAGCAAATAGTACTATACCTCTTCCTCAGTTAAGTCTCAGTACAGGCAATTAGGCTCGCTTCAATGCCGATACAACACCGGGAGTCGCGCGTGCCGATGTTTGTCGAGCCAAACAAGATATTGTTTCTTTATCTTAACTTATTATTATTATTCTCTGTGTGGTTTTTTAATACATTTTATATATTTACACGTCAAATAAATCTAACCGAGAGGGATTACAGCTTAAAATTTTCATTCAATACTCCTATCCAAAATCAGAACAGTAATAAAATTCAACAAGTTTTTAATAAATGCTGGATTTTTGTTGCGAAAAAAAAAAAAAATGTGAAAATAAATGGAAATCAAATAAAAGGAAAAAGATAAAAAAATAAATATATTTGTATTTTATTTTTTATTTGGCTCAGATATTTTTTTATATGGTTTCCTTTGGTGGTTTAAAGCTTACTGTTGGGTTCGCGTTCGTATCTTAAGAATAATCGTCTGACGTTTTACGTTTTACGTTGGCCTTATAGGTGGACACGCAGACTCCGCCGCTCGATTTCCGTGTAGGTACAGAGCAAAACGTCGGTAGATGCATAGATAGCAATGAATGAGGTGATGATACTACGACATTAAACACAAAATAAAAATAATGATAAAAAAAAAAAACCGACACACTCACGCAGTAAATAAATAAATAAATAAATATAAAAATAATTTTACTTAGTTGCGTATTCGCTTGGGGCTGTGTGGAAAATTTTTTCCCGGAAGATATGTGAGCTTGAGAAATGTTGATATGTGATCATGGACGAGATGAACGGTCATATATGAAGATGAAGATCGAGGAGAAAAATAAGGTGGAAGAGGAGGAGGAGGAGGAGGTGGATGTAAAAAAAGGATACTCTATACGTTTATCTCTGGTGTACTGGAGAGGGAACGATTCAAGAAGAATGCTCACAATGCTGTAATTTCCAGTGTTTGATCTTCCCATCTCTATGAGGGTCTGTGTGCGGTATTGCGAGTAGAGAGGAGACACATACAATGTTAGGTACCCAGAATGCAGAGCTCAGAGCTCAGAACTACCAGAGACCAAACCAGAGTTGAGGTAAAGAGTGTATGTATATGCGTTAAGGAAGAGAGAAAAAGAGAAATGAAGGGGGAAACGCCGGTTTTATTTTACCCGCATTATTATTCCGTTGGAGATTGCGCGGCGATCCGTCGTTTCGCCGAAGCCACGTTCTTCTTATTTATGGATGGATTCCCTTTTAACTTTTGGACTCTTTCCGTCTTATTCTTTTCGTAACTTATTCTCTCATTTTTTGTTTTTTTTTTTTTGATCTAACTATAACATTAAAGTTAGCAATCACTTTACTATTTTTTTTTTTTTTTTGCTATCAAAACCCTTTTGTGGCATTCACTTATGTATATTACATTGTACTTACTGATGTACATACTTGATATATTTTAGTTCAATCATTATTATCATTATTTTATTTTATTTGTTGTTTTAATTTTTAATTATTTTCATTTTTCATCTCACCAAATAAGACACTTGTTTGATAAAAAAACCGATTAAATAAAATCGTAAATGTTTTTCCAACTGTTTAAATTATTTAAACAATAAGAGACGAGTTTGAGATTGCATTGTTGTCTTGTCCAAGAGATCATCATGAGGGTATCAGCCTTCGCGAGATACAATATGTGCAAAAAAAATTATTAATGATAATACTTGTAATAATAATAATAAGGAGCATGATGAGGATGATGATGATAATGATGATGATGTAGTGGTACAGAGGAGAAAGCGAAAGGAGAGATCGATTGTGGATTTACATTTTTTTATGTACACATATTAATTTATAAAAAAATGTTCAAGTTTATGTTGATAAAGAAAAACAACTTCCATCGGGACTTTATCGTCGCCTTTCTTTCTTGATTTCTTTTTTTTTTTTTTTCTTATTATTTATCCTCGGTCCAGACTGAAAAAACATCAATTAATACTGATTCTTTGAGAAAAACATTTTATCAGTATTTATATATATGATTATGTGTATATATTTCTTCTTTTTATTATCTTTAAATTTTTATCTTATACTCAACATACATATACATGTATACGCCGTAAATAGCGGATAAATTTTATTTTATTTTTTACATTTAACAGTATATTTTTATAAGTTTTATGACCACTTTTATATTGAGTTTGCATTATATTTTAGATTATTTTTTATTAATTATTTTGTTTTTCTTCTTGGATATTAGTTCCAAGAATAAAATAGATAACAACGGATATATAATTGAAATTTAAGATTGTAGTCAGTTTATCGTTTTTTAATTGACTTTAACATTTTGATTACAATCTAAACATAAACTCATATTATCAAACTATAATCAAAGTGGATTCATTTTTTATAATTTCTATTTTTTGTGAAAAAATTTATATAATATATCATACTACAGAGTTAATTTCTCTAACCTATTTTTGAAGTAATTTATTGATAAAAGTTTTATATTTTAAACTTAATCAACCATTAATGACTGATCAATTTTTTTACATTATCAAAAAACCTTAAAAAAAAATCCACTTGTGAAAATTGTACAAAATTATGAATGAAATTTTTTTTTTATTTTCTTTATCAAAAAGAAACCCTTCAGTACTCATCTCTTTTATGAAAGAGTTCTAAAAATTTTAAATCACTTCTAAAAATTGAATTTAGTCAGTTACCTTGACAATTGTAAGATAAAAAAATAATTAACTAATTATAGCAAGTCAACATAACGTAAAAATCAACTTAGCTTACGTCGGGTTCCATAATATAATGAATGAGCGGGCTCGTGGCCCTCGTTGTCGTGCCACCGCGACTGCCCCGTCTCGATTCACCTTCTAGTCAGGCTCCGGTTTCAACAGGTGGGCGTGCGAACGCCGCGTAACTGCCGGCGTGTGTGTCGGCTCTCTGATGATCGCCCACGTCGCCCTTTTTTTTTACTCCCTCGACAATCGATTGTGACACATACATATACTCTCGCACCTATCATTCAATATTTTTGTCGACACCCCCCGCGATAAATTCTCACACGATAAATTCATCTAAATATTTATACACCGTTATTGAAAACATATTTCAGTATTATTATTATTATTATTACTATTATTAAAAAAAAAAATAATTAGTAATAATAAATAATTTTAATTTAAAACTAAAATTACGTTATACTTAATAAAATTTGAAAAAAATTTTAGGATTATTAAAATTATTCTTAAATTAAGAGACTTTTTATAATTTTTTAATAAATCAATTTTAAAAAAAAAAAAAAATTCCAACTGTTGATAAAACTCAATAAACATTAAATCAGCATTTGTATGTGTATCAATGGCTTATTTACGGTTACGGAATTATATGTTCGTAAGTGTGTAGTCTGTAGGCTTACGATCGATTTCCAATCGACTCTATGCTATACCACGTACTTGCACACATTTGTGCGGCTTACCTACTTTACCCGTCCGCCCACGAACCCCAGCAGCAAAAGCAGCAGCACCACCAGCATAGACATCAGCATCAGCAGCAGCAGCAGAAACGATTTATCGCGAACTAAGAGAAAGAGAAAAATAATAATCCGAATGGAGAGAATGAGAGTGAGAAATGAATCTATTCGTTATAAACGGTATTTATCCATTCCTCTCACTGTCCTATTATAATATCCTTTATCTTCTTCGCCTTTGTTACATTTTCTCTTCTATATATACTATGATATAATATAATACTTCTCTTCTTTTCAATAATATCCCTCTGTCTCTATTATTCAGATATATACTCATTGATATAAGTCTAATGTAAATCAAAAGCCGATCTCACTATTGTTTATCTCTTTTATTTTAATAATAATAATAATAATAATAATAATAATAATAATAATAATAATAATAATAATAATAATAATAATAATAATAATAATAATAAATGTTCATAAGATTATTATTATTAATTTTTTTTTTTCATATTGATAATTATCTGCAACCTCTCTTGCAAACTTTTTGTACCAAGAAAAAAAAATTAAGTTAACGTTATCGAGTTAACTGTGCAATACGGGTACGATAGCTGGATACCAAAATAAAATTACAAATTTTTTTTTGCCACAAAAAAAAAGTTTATAATTCAATAAAAAATACATAGTTTAATTTCTTTATTAATTTTTTCGGGATACTCAGACCGATAGTTTTTTTAATTATTTTTTTTTTTTTTTTTTTTTTTTAATGAAATTATTGAAATAAATGAGAATTTCATTGGGCCGAGTAAAGGTTGAGCATAAAAAAAAAAAAAGAGTCTGAAGCAGTCGGGGGCGACTTGTCGGTCGCTGGTTAGACGTGTGTGGCTTATCAGAACGCGGTTGGTATCACATACGGGTCGCTAATGTCTCCTTATCGAGAGCACCTCTACCCACCTATATCCTCCTCTCCCCTACTATTCTCAAATGCCCACGGATCCTTGTCGGACTTTCAGCAGCTACTACCAGCAGAGCCAAACGTTTCTTTGGTAACCGCATACACTCAACATAATTCACGATTAAATAGATTACTCCAATTATTATTGTTATTGTTATTATTTTAATCAGTATCATTTATTCGGTGTTTATCTTTGCTTTTTATTGTACAATAAAATATGTAGGAAAGTTTTTCAATTAACTATGTCATCGGATTCAGGTATTGTTGATTCTAGAATCACTTTCAATAATCATCAAATTTTAATATAATCGAAAAATTTATCAATTTTTTATTAAAAAAACTGTCGCTGTTATTGATTTTAAGTATATTTCGTTAATTGTGAACCATAAATAACATTTTGCTTGAATAACTACTTGTTAAATTGCACTGTACATTCTTAAATATTGATATTTTTAAAGATATAAGCTCATCCCGATGTTACACTCATCAAGAGCTTTCATTTGAGTACCCACATGCATTTTGATATATTTTTCATATATACAAATATGTAATATATATAAATATATAAAAAATTGATGTGTGTACTCAAATGAAAGGTCTTGTTGAGTGTAATGTCGGGGTGAGCTTACATCTTTAAAAATTTCAATAGTTCACAAGAAACAGGGTCATATTTTAATTATGTATCTAGAGATAGAGCAATTTTGAATGCAGCCTAAATACTTATCATCATAAATTGAATATCGATGAGAATGATGTGAAATCTTTTCGTAAGAAAAACAAACTTTTTGAAAATATAACTGACAGTTTTATAAAAACCCCCGAATGATGTAATTAGATAAAGTTAGTAGTTCTTTGTATCGCTAAAATAATATAAAAGGCGTCCAAACATATCATATCGTCCGGACCGGTGGAATTTAAATTATTAATTTAATTAAAACAAACAAAAATAATTTTTTAATAATAAAAAAGATTGTAAAGAACGGTATATTCGCGTATAATATAAATATATGCATAAGGATAACGAATGATGTCAAGAGAAGTGGAAGTAAGTGTGAATAGCGTCGTTACGGGGGTGTCTCGCCGACGCATACTCATATTCACAAGAGAAATAAAGAGAATAAGAAGAAGTAGAAGAAGAAGAGAGTAGAGCATATAATAATGAATACGAGCAAGCAAGGCGCCGTCTCTTGAACGATTGTTGGGTTGGGATATAGCAGTAGAGAAGAGGGTTTAAGTAATATAAATTTGTGTTAAGAGACGCTCGACTAAACGGATGACCGGCTGTATCTCATTGTTTTCATTTCCTCCGGCACGCCGCGTTACTGTAAGACGCGGAAATGAAGTGTGCGGTGATCTAGAGACGGGAATGTATAAATGTATAAATGGTGTTTAAATATACCTATCTATGTGTATGTATAACGCACCCCCTTTACTATTCTCCTTTAAAACCACTGAATCCTCTTACTCTCGCTTGACTTCACCCCTACTCGTGTCCTGCATGACAACGAGAATGAAATTCTACCTCGATGCTGTTTCCTCATCCTATGCGGTCTAACCCACCCCTACTGAGAGTGCTGCGGAATTAAATCCATGGGTATTAGCTTCGAATACTCATATATGAGTTGTAGGGAATTGATTTTGATTATAGACTCTTCTATCACTACTTTAACCACTTACCGATGCTTTTATGCTTTTTAATTCGAAACTCTGAGAGAGTTAAAAAAAAATTTTTTTTAGAGAAATTAAAATAACTCGTAGTATTAACGCGAGTTTGGGGTGATTTTAACTCACGTTTTCGTAATACGGAAATTATAAAATCAGAGACACAGAGCACGTACATCGGCTCTTGACGTACAAATGACTTTTAACTCTCCTTTCAACCCTCTTGGCGATATATTATATAATAAACTACGTAAAAGGGATTGAAGTTATCATATAAATGTATTTTGCCAGTATAACTGATCATTTTATCTATTTTATTTATCTCAACTTGGTTATCAATAATAATAATTTATTATCTCATCAAAAGCTACTTAAAATTCAATCATTTTTTAATTTTTATTAATTAATAAGAATATTAAATTAATAAATAAATAAGCTTGTTTTAGTTTAGATTTTTGAAAGAATTTATTTACTCAAAATTGCTTCTAAAATTTGAAAAATTTGTAATTTGTAACAAATTATATAATTGTATTCGGCAATCATCTTTAGTCTCATAAAATTCATTTAGATCTCTCTTAGAGATTTAAATTTTACCTCCAAAAATAGTTTAGCTTGCTAAACATTTTTAAATATTCTATTTATATACAAAAAAAACTAATTTCTTGCACTAAGAAAATTTTAAGGAAGACAAAAATTATTTTGGAGCAAGAAGAAATTTTCTTGGCTCAAAAAACTTTGACTATATTCAAGAAATTTTTAATCTTTCTTAATATTTTCTTAAGCCATAAAATTTAATCTCCAGTCAAGAATTTTTTCTTAATTTATTTATTTTCGGGTTCAATTTATATTGCTGTTTATTATTCTGTTTAATATTGCGAGTTTTTTCTAAAAAATTTGCAAGAAAATCATTTTGAAGAGCTTCATAAATTTTTCAACTGAAAACCTTTTCTTGGTTTTTGTAAATTTTACTCGATAAAAAAATTTTACGCCTTGATTAAAATCAATTGAGCTTATCAAAATGATATTCTTGATTGAACAATTTTTCCCGCGAAGTTAATTTTTTTTCAGCGTGCTCGGTCTTTTCAGACACCCTTATAAACCATTAACATCACTTGGAGCCTGTCAGAATCTCTACAATCGAAAGAACAAACTTTTATGAAATATACTAACTCACATTTCACAGCTCTATTTAAAATATTAAAAAAGTATCATTTAAAATTTGTTTTATTATAAATATTTCAATGTATGACAATAAGTTATCTTAACCATTTGAATGTAAAACAAAACCGTACGTGATTACAAGTGTCTATTAAAAAGTTGAAAGCTTACCCTACTGTTAATAATAAAAAACACGATAAGTAAATATAGACATGAATGGAAAAATCGCGCGTATGGTTTTACAGTAGGATACATTGTAATTCACGTCAAGTTTGAGATGTAGAGTCATCACAGAGTCACATTATTCCATGTACTTGTACACACATTTTAATCTCACGTTCGACGTATACAATTTATTGACATCGACACTTGACTTGAAATGTTACAAAAAATATAACAGCCTCTATTTATTTTATTTATCTCGAGTTCTTTTGTAATTCCAACATTGACACCTGTGTATGGACACCTTTTATTAAGATACAAAGACTGATCATGCGAGTGTAGAGGTGCGTAACATACACGAAAGACATTCAGATAACCATCGCTCCGATAATTGAATGCATTGGTACCGCTTCAGGCTACTGATTTTTTTTTCTTTTAATTTTTATTACAGTTAAAATTTACCTTAAACTTAATGATCGTTTAATTTATGTTGATTTTGTAAAGTATGAGTATTTGACGTAAAGACAAATTAGGATTGAGTAGAGATATAAATAATTGCATACACTTAGGAAAGGAATAATTTAATTGTCTGTTGCCTGCAGCCCGGAAGCAACGGACACCCACAAAGCTCATAACTCTTCTCCGACACTTGTTAATTGAGAAATTAATCCTCGATAATTATTGTCTCGGTATGCTGTTAGTTGCGGGTGCTATGCAAGCCGGTTCTTAGGTCGAGTCACTTGTTCTTTTCTTTCTCTTTACACTTGGCTAATGTATAGGTATTATAATAACTGATAACATTAAAGACGGGATTGCTAATTATATATTTCATTTAAAAAAATATTTGACTGCTTATTTAAAAATCAATTAGAAGTTAAAATTGTTTGTTTTATTTTTATTTTTAATTATAATAAATAAAATAAATTATGAAAATAAATTTAGCAGATATTTAATAATTTTTAGAATTTTTTTTAATAAATAAATTATGGCAAAAAAAATTGACATTTAGAAATTAAAAAAAAATTAAAAATCCAATTTTTGGAACTAATTTTTTTGTTAAATAAAATTTAAAATTTCTCTAGTGACTGCTAACTTTAATGTCATAAAAAATTTTTATTAAATTATTAATTTATTAAAAAATAAAAATTTAATTTATTTATTTTTTCATTAAAAAATTTATTTTTTAATTTTAGCCTTTGATATTTTGTTAAAAAAATTTTTTTTTTCTGTTGTGAAAAAATTCAAATTTTTTATTTCACCATTTTTATGAGTTAAATATTAATAAAAGTCTGAGTTTATTCATTAATCACACAATAGAGTAAAAAAAAATGATAATCACAAAATTAAAACTATTTATAGAATAATATTCCCATAATTGCTTAGTGATTAATTGTTATACTTGTTACACTGCAATTATTACAATTTATTTTTAGCAAACCTGAAACTTCAGTAGTAAAAAATTACTCAAAGTTTTATAATTAAAGAATCTCGTTAATTACTCATCTTTAATCCGCATGCATACGAGTTAATTACAGTTCTAATTTCCTGAAAGATAATTTAAATAAAAAAATGTTGTTTTTTAGTATCAGGATTAGGATAAAAAAGGCGCGGAGTGATAACTTTTGTATTTACTGGCATTATGCATGTAATAGATAATAAATAAACGTCGGTACATTGGCGAATAAATGAAAATAAGATGAAAAACTCATATGTATATGTATATATCTGTGGATGGAATGTAAACGGCTATCGATACCCGCATTCGATAGTCACTTGCAGAAGACATGGCTCCTCCATTACCACTCGAGAAAGTGGTTCCTGCGATTGATGCTCGCGCAAGCTGCGTGAGCGATTTATACGCGACGCGTATGCACTTACTACTCGCGCACTTCAACAACGTCGTGAGTCATCGTGACGAGACTGCTGTACTGGATAGGAATACTGGATAGGGATACTTGAGGAGAGGTTGAGGCGTGTATCCGAGTCTTCCATCTCCGCATCACCCCAAGAGACGCCGATACAAGTAAATAAAATAAAAATAACGTAAGAAGAACACCGATGGGATTAAGAACTCCAATAAAAAACTAAATATAAATAAAATCACGAACAAATGTTTTTTAATGAAAAAAATTTAAACGATTAGTAAATGCCGCCGTTTGATACCTGCTGTTTTGCAGTAAATTCACGTCACCAGTTTTTTTCAATGCAATTGTGTTTATGTGTTAGAAAAATTTAATTACATTGCAACATTTCACTAGCGGTTAGTTTGTATATACACAGGTGAATTTATTCACCTCTTCGTCGTTTAGACGCCCAATGATTATTGGATTCCCCGATTGATTGGCGCGCGCGAACACTGTTTGATGAAGCACCGCCGTTGAGAAACTCAACGACTACTGGCTGCCAATCAACGGCGGCGCCTCCACCGCGAGCAGGAATGTCGTTTAACTCGTGATGTGAATCTCAATTGTGTGCTAATTGCCGTCAGTTGTCTTCCGCCTTTTTTAGTCATCTATTTTTCAGTAGACTTTATATTTTTTTTTTTATAAATTTTTTATAAATCACAGAAAGAAAAATTTTTTGACTTGAGAACTAAATTTTTTGGAGCAAGAGGCTGAATTTTCTCAAAACAAGAAGATTTTCTAGACTTAAATAAATTTCTTGTGTCAAAAAAAATTTTTTTTTTCGCTCAAAAAAATAATTAGAAAGAAAAATATTTTCTTGGCTCAAATGAATTTTTTTTTCGGTGTAAAAATGTTGAAGTTTTATAAAAATCGTGTCAGCTATTTTCATGAAATTTTTATCTAAAAAATATAGTCCCATATTGCCTCACTTATTTTTTTAAAAGTAAAAAAATTATTTAAAATAATATTTAATAGCAACAATATAAAAAAAAAAACTTTATTAAAATAGAAAAAAAAATACACTAGTTTTCGGGGATTTCAATGCGTGAAGAATTTCGATGAAGACGATAAGCCGCAAAGAGTTAGGGATAAAAAAAGACTTAGGGTTGGTTGTACAACCCTTGTCGATCGCCCGGATCTGGCTTGCCCGGTATCCTCGCGCATCTGGAAGACGGGCATGCATTTATGCATGTTTCGCAGGTATTGCATGTTTCTTGCCAATAACGTCCTTCCCTTCTTCTTCTTCTTCTTCTTCTTTACTCCTTTTCTTTATTTTTCTTGTCTTCGTCCTTCGCTCCTCTTGTCTTTCTCTTATCCACTCCCGTCCGTCGTAACGCTGTTTACCAGGTTAAAACTGGATTGCCGCTTCTGAAAATTTTTTTTTGCACAATCGAATTTCAAATTACCGACATCAAGTGTCTACAAATCACTGAATAACAAAATATTACCTTGTAGTACTTGAAAATATTCAAAAAAAAAAAATTTATTTTACCTTTAATTTAATTAATCATAATAAATAACACACAACAGTTGAAATTGACGGTACCCTGAAATTTTCATTTTAAAAAACTTAATAAATTATTAAAATTTTTTTAAAATCATATAATTACTGTTAAATAAATTTATGTAGCTAGGTTTGTTTTAACGTATATCAAGATGTCCGCCAGGTTGCGGTACATATTTGATAATAAACCGATAACATAAATGTACATACACATGCACACCACTCAAAGTTAGGTACTTGTATTTATATAATAATAACAATATGGGTGTATATACATATATGGGTTCATATCGTAATTTTATGCAGCTAGAAACGATGAATATGGATCCGGGTAGCTCATGCGCTCGCCAAGCGGTTTATTCCTTCCCCTGTTGTTGATGATCGTGCTATCGCCACCTTTGTGTGTTATAATGGCCGTCCCTCATCGTCATCGAAAACCATTTGTCCTACCACTAAAAAATTTAATTATTTAATAATAGTTTACCCTTTGTTTCCAATTATTTACACTACAAAAAATTGATCATTTTAATTTTTTATTATCTGATATAGTCAAGTGTAATGAACTCGAAAAAAAAAATAAAAATTTCATCTTTAAATTTTAATTAAAAAAATTTAAGATAGTATAAAATATTTATTTTGGAAAAAGTTCAATCTCAATAAAAAAAAAAATTGGCTAATTATTTACAAGTGGGGTCAACCCCATTTTCGGCAATAATTAGGTGAAAAATTAACATTGTCAAATTTTTTTCATTCTGTTTATAATAAAAAATGTCGATAGCTTTTTTGCCTTTAAAAGTTGGAAAAAAATTTTGGTTTTGATGTTTTTGGATAAAATTTCTAATTTATTTTTTTTTTTTATTGAAAAATACACAAAAAACAAACAATTAAAAAAAAAAAAATTACTTAATTTGATGAAAAAAAAAAAAAAAATAACATGGCTAATTTTGACAAAAAATTTAGTAAAAATTTTTCTCACTTGTTTCTCGGAGATTTAAGTATAGATCAAAACGATACCAAGATCCGTAATATTTTTGAATAGCTTAAAATCATTTTGCTAATTCTTTAACTCGCTTTCGCATATTAAACAAAATTTGTGTGTGAATAAGCGAGATAAATAAGATGATGCGGTTAGAGTCAGAGAGAGAAAAATAAAAATTGTGAGAGTCGCTGGAGAATTGCTAAGGATACTCTGGAGTAACACAACAGTGAGGGGAGAAGGAAAAAGGGTACATAATACCTATATATACGTATATCTATATATAGTATAACGCAGAACAGATACCTGCTGCTGCTGGGACAATCTGATTAGCGCAATCTAATTAACGCTGCTTTTAATGGCGTTCATTAGCACATGCCTCTCCCTGGATGTCCACCCACGGTCCCTTCTAAGCATCCACTTCGTCATCTTACACAAAGACTTTCTGCTGTAACTTAAAGTATACCTTGATGCGAATGTTAATAAAAATTATAGAAAATAAGTGGGGAAAGAACAACGTAACTATTTTTTCTTACATAGCAATTTATGAATCATTTTTATGAGATTAAAATCAAATCAAGACTGTGAACGGTGAACGCCGACACAGTTGAAATTACACAAAGCCATTCTACTGCCACAGTTTTTACACTTCCCGTCTATTAGCGTGTACATGTATGGATGTAATTCTATATACTATACATATAGTATTACTTTAAATACGTATAATAGGTAAGGTGTAATATATGTTTGTACTACTATACATACACACAAGTTTGATGGCTTCAGTGTGAGTTTGAGAATACGGGGATTATATTTTAGTGCATTCTGTTTTAGTTGGTAATGTAAAAAAAATCCAAGAGGGAATAAGTGTAGTGAGAGAGGAGATTTGTTGGACGAACGCGGTGTACGAACAGTGCGTGACATTGTATGGATATGAGCTGATTTCTCGCGAGATATCAGTCTTACCAATATACCAACCAAACAGCTTCTGTGTGAGTCAATATATGAAAAAAACTATGACTTGTCGATTAATATTAACCATAAGCTCATTTTTACATTTTTTTATTTGTTATTTATTGTAATTTCACTTTATTATTTTAAATTACTTCAATTCAAAGTTCATTTTCATAAAATTAAATCAATATACTTTTTATTGAATGGAACAATATATTTAAAATATGATTATGCAGAAAAAAAAATTTTTTTTTTTTTGATTGTATGAATATTAAATTGTTTAACAGTATTGAGAATTTTTTTTTTTTGAACGCAGAAGTTTGTGATATGATTGCAAATTAATGTCATGTTTTTTTCTTTTAAATCAGAGGCTTGTTTTTAATTCTCAATTTTTTTTAAGACAATTTAGAAATTGAAATTTAACAAATATCAGCTTTGATATTAACATTCGAGGAATTTAAATACAAATTTTAAAAATTCCTAAGTTTTTTAAAACATTAAATGCATTTTTTGAAGAATAAAAATTTTTAATATGCAATTTAATTTGTGCATTTTATAAATAGTCTATATTATGAAGAGAATAAGCAAAATTTTTTGGCCAGTGTATTTATATGATAAAATGGATTTTTATGGTTGAATTCTCTAGGTACATAGTTAAGAAATGGTCCTGTATCTTGTGAACTATTGACATTTTTAAAAATATAAGCTCATCTCGATGTTATACTCATAAAGAGCTTTCATTTGAGTACCCACATCAATTTTTCATATATTTATATATATCATATATATGTATATATGAAAAATATATCAAAATGCATGTTGGTACTCAAATAAAAGCTCTTGATGAGTGTAACATCGGGATGAGCTTAAATCTTTAAAAATGTCAATAGTTAAAAAAGTACAGAGCAATTTAAAAAAAAACGTAAAACTTTTTATTTGTTAGATTTTTCTGTGCAATATTCTTGAAATTTAATTATTAAAAAGTTAAAATAAATAAAATTATATTAAATCTAATTTTTCAAAGACTTTTGGGTAGAAATTTAAACAATGTTTGACAAATCCTTTGTTCCAAGTAAACTTTTAAAGTAGAGGTTAAAGTTAGATGTAGGAGACAAACTAAAGCAAGAGAGCAATGTTGCTGATATGAAATGCATATCAGCAGCGTGTACCAGGCCTTATCTTATGTGTTTGTAACAGAAGGGGTGGTAGTGTGTAGTTCGTAGTGGCGAAGCGAAATACAAAAGTACTACTGTTATACTGCATGTTTGTACTCTGTTATACCGCATGATACTCTACTCCGAGTGCTGGGTAGTATATGAACTATGAAGGTTACATTGCTTTTGAGGCAGCTGGTTGATGTAGGGAAAGAGCAATTGAGCGAGCAAGTGAGAGCCAGAATGAGAAAGTGAATAAGAGGACGGATATACACGTATGGGGTGTATTGCGTGCGTACTCGATGAGCTTATATAGCATTGTATGGATATCAAAACGAATGCACCGCGGACCCCAATGTACGAGTTGCAGTACCACTCTGCGTTGTTGTAACTACTGTCGCTGGATAGCCTAAGATATGAGATCTACATCTATCTACGAGTAGTGAATGAATTCCCACATGTGATATCTGATATGCAATACTCGACTGTTTTTTATATTTATGTCTAATTCAGAAATTTAGATTTGAAAGAATAACAATTAAGTAAAGTCTAGTGGCAAGAATATATGAATATTGAACATATTAAGCGATATATGGGCATTGGGCATGTCAAAACATATAAGCATTTATAATTTTTTGACCAATCGTTTCTTATACTGAAAAAAAAAATTAAATTGATTCAAGAGAAAAAATTTTAAACCAAGAAAATAATTTTGAAGAGTTTTATTGTCTTGAATGAAGACGAAAAATTCTGGAATTAAGTAAAATTTACTTAAATCATGAAAAATTTCTTAGTTTAAAAATTTTTCTACTCAAATGAAGAAAATAAAATTCTTAAAAATTATTTACTTGATTCAATTTTTATTTACTACGACATCTTATATAAATTACACATTTAAAAAAAAAAATAAAAAATTTTAATCAATTATTTTTTTATTCTTTTACATTTCTACGCTGAAAAAAAATTTTTTGACTGAAGTGTAAATTTTCTCAGCTCAAAAAAATATTAAAAAAGGTTGAAAATTTCTTGAATGAAATCAAAGTTTCTTGAGCCAAGAAAATTTCTTCTTGTTCCAAAATAACTTTTCCTTAAAATTTTGTTAGCGCAAAAAATTTGTTTTTTGTGTGTAGTTTATTACAAAAGTCGATTTTTTTAATAAAAATACAGATAAAATTAAAATTTTTGAGTCAAATAATTTTTATTGACTTGAGAAAAATTTTAAAAAAGTGTAAAGGACATCAATTAAATTAAACAAATAATAAAAAATCAAACTACACCGAAAAAAAAATTAACTTGCATCAATAGAAAAATTCATGAATTAATTAAAATTTACTTAAACCAAAAAAAATTTGTTAGTTCAAGAATTTTTCTACTCAAATCAAGAAGATGAAATTCTTCAAAATTATTTTCTTGATTCAAGTAAATTTTTTTTTTTGTGTATAAATAAAAATAAAGAGGATATTGCACTAATTGACTGTGACTAGTCTAGTCCAAGTAAAGATAGATTAGAGAGTCGTCTTGGTCAGTACATTATCTCACGGACGTATGAAGGTACGTGGGGACGATCCTTGTGGACTTGGCGAAGAGATACCAGCCTGGGGATTCGGGCTGCAGGGATAGGATAGGATAGGGAAGTATAGGATAGGATTGGATGATAGAGAGCTGTAAGTGAGTGAGGGAGCGAGTGAATGAATGAATAAGTGAGAGAGTAAATTCCGCGGTGAGAGCTTCGCAGTACCGATGAATTCGTTCGATACGAATTAACCGTCCGCGATCCATAGATCATGCTGTATGCTGTACGGTGGATAGTGGTTTCTCATGTGCATACTACACTATAAATGTATGTGCGCACGATTCTCTGGCAACCTACGAGAGATCCTATGGGATTCTGGCGTCAACGCCGCGACACCGGGGTAATGACGTGCGAACAGATATCCAATCCTTCGACTATCGTCCATTCTCTCGTCTGTTCTCTCTCTTCTCTCGTCTCATACACCTCCGTGGTATGAGCTCTCTACTCCCTCAATCTCTCTGTAATCCTCCTACCCTCTAACACTCTTCTTCTCCGTCTACTTCTCCTTCTCTTTCTCGACCTCCTCTCGCCCTCCTCATTCTCATCCAATCCTTGCTTAACAGGCTTTATACACGCATGGAGACACTAACGCGTGTTAAACCTGACGGAAACAAAAAGACGCATACAGCTCTGCTCTCGTCTCTATGATGTGAGAAATGTTTATTCTCATTCACTTCATTACCTCTAATCTTTACATTTATTTATTGTTTATCTTTATTTAATATTATTTTCTCAAAAATTCACTCCTTCATTTAACAGACATATTATAAATTTTGTTTTATCTACTTAGTGATTTTAAAATCAAATTTTTTTTTTTATTCTAAAAATATATTATTGTCTTTTAACGAGAAATTATTTTTTTTATTCAATGAAAATTTTTTATATTGTCAAAAATTGGATCTAAATTTTTCACTCTTATTTTTTCTGTTTGAAAATTCTTTCAAAGTTTTAAAAAGGGAAAAATTTTAAATTGCTGCTAACATTAGACTAAAAAAATTTTTTTCCTTCTCTGCTGCAATGATAAAAGGATTTTTTTTAATTTAATAAATTTTATTAATAATTTTTTAATATCATAGCATTTAATAAATAATGTTTATTACAACAAAATAATTATTAACTGTTAAAAAATAATTTGTTAACTATTAATAAATATTTATTGAATGTTAAAAAATATTTATTAAAATTTAATAAATTAAATAATTTCTCTTAAAATATGTAAATTTATTAACAGCTGATAAATCTTTTTATCAGTGTGCTTTCCATCAATTCCACAAAATAAAATCATAATTATTTCCACTAAAACAAAACATAAATTCAATTATCACGAAAAGTATAATCATAGAAAAGTATGACCCGTGCATAAATTTTTTTAATCTAAAAAGCAATAATAACTAATTCAGTAGTCTCATTTACTTACAATAAATTATAAATAAAAAGTTAAAAAAAACTATGTTTAGTGTGTAGTTTATAGTGTATACGAGAGAGTCTAGTAGTACTAGCGGATAACAATAATCGTAGTTGGTATCGCCTGTGCACGCCTGTTATCGCTCTTATCATTGCGTCCGGTCTCAATCGACTATCTATGCAAATCGTAGCTAATTATATTTAATTAGATTCGACTCCCGCGCTCTACCGATTGCCGCATCGCACTCCCTGTTAGCTGTTAGTTGTACTCTCTTGTGTAAAACACATTTACACATTTGCACAACCCATTCTTCAATACATCCCATATACACTGAAAGTAAATGTGTACTTCATACACACCTGTATTATATTTTCATTTGTAAATTTTGTGTGTGTGTAAGAGACGACAAGTCGTTGCTTGAATTAATCACTCCAGAAGGAAAGCTGTCAAGTAGCAGTTGACCACTCTGGTTACATATATATTTTTAATCTCAATATATATATATTTGTGTGGACTGTTTCTGATTACTTTCATTAGATTGCACATTTACATACGTTAATTAACATTTTTATTATTATTTTTCATTTGAATATTTATTGAAAATACGAAAAATAAAAATAAAACAAAGTCTATTAATTTTGTTATTTATTATAATTGTTTTTATTTATTTATTTATTTATAAGAAGAGATTATTTAACTAACGAAGGTTGACGCCTCTATCAAGTCCTTGCAGACATAAAGATTAAACACGTGTAACGCTCGTCATGATAATTGCCCCCTTCTATCCTGATTGAACTCTACTCAATCAACTAAACTGCAAAACCGAATATAGACAGATAAATGTGCGTGATGTGATCCGTTTATTTGAATTCATAATAAATATACAAGCATGTTTTATGCATGTATAAGCATTAGTTATCTTTTATGTGTATGAAAATGAGAAAGAATGTAAGAGTGTGGATATATTTATGAGTGACAAAAAAAAAAAATAAATAAATTGATAGGGTAGGAATGTTATTTTATCAATGGAGCGTGGGTTTCCGAGTGCCAAAGTGCCTCCACTAATTTTTTTCTTTTGATTTAATTTTTTCCCTCTCTCTCTCTTTCCTTTCGTTCGATATCTTCGTCATAACCTGATCTTTGGAATTTTATTGAGTGTCGTGGCGGTTGCGTGAGACAAAGAGTATGACAATGCTAAATGACAAGTCGATGAGTTGATAAAAACAACTATTTTATCCAATTATTCTATTTGATGATTGTATGAGTGGATATTACAGCTGTAACATTTTTATTTTTATACAAATCAAGAAATTTTTGTCTTTTTTTTTTTACTTAAAAAAAAAAATAATTAATCATCCTTCTTTTTAATTTCTTCATCGTGTTACAACTTGTAATTTTTTTAACTACTTTAACACAAAATGTTTAGTTCTTTTTTTCAAGTTTCATAATTTATTAATTTTTGAAAATATCAAAAAAGTACACGGAAAAAATTGAACTATAAATAATTATTGATTTATACTAAGTAGTATTCAATTTATAACAAATACTGTATCAAACAGTAAAATTATAATTTTAAAAGTGAATGTATGATAATTATTATTCAAATGATACAATTCAATGACTATATAAATGTAAAAAAAGTTAAAGTGTAATAATTAAAAATTCTAGCTTCAATGTATATAATTTTGAAAGCAAAAAAAATTCTAAAAAAGGATACAAAATTTCTATAGTAAGAATTTTACATTTTTATGTAGCTAACGTCAACTTTTACTAGGTAAAATAGTACATTTAAACTCAACGATAAGAACAAAACTATAATTATTGACTGCGCTTTTTATTGTTTGAAATGAAAATTTTTGAAGAGCAGAAGTCGTTATATACTATAGTAATCGCGACAAATTACTTTTTTCAATATAAAATTCTAAATGTTGAATTTAAAATTTTTTTACATTTATATCGTCATATTCAATGTTATGCCACCCTTGAGATTGATGTAACATTTGGAACACTGAAAATTAACCAGAATCTGAGCAAATTTTATTACTAATTTTTTTTTTTCTGCGTAGCAGCACTTTAATATTTATCGACTATTTTCTACACAAAGAAAATTAACCCAGATATTGATAATTAATCATTAAATTTTGAGAAAATTCAGCCTCTTGCTCCAAAAAATTTAGTTCTTGATAGAAGTAAATTTTTTTGTCTTGAGAAAATTTTTCTCTTGCTCTAAAAATTAAATATCTCGATAGAAGTAAATTTTTATTGATTAATATGTCAAATGGGAAGATTAAATAATATTAAATTATTTTTTTTTCATTCAATGTATATAATTGGTATCAAATATTCAAGAGAAAATTTTTTTCTCAGCTGCTTCCCTAAAATATCTAAAAATCTTGATCAAATCTAAAAAATCGATTGTATCAAGTATTTATAATAATTTGAGCCAAAAAATTAGTTCTCCAGGCAAGAAATTTTTTTTTCTGTATTTTATATGAAACTAAAAAAATAAACTAAGTTTCCTGATCGGTAATCACGATTATATTCTCAGATGATTTAAAATCATTTAAAGTAGGATAAGAAAAATAAATAAGTAAATAATAAATGGGAAGAGGAGTACCGGAAAAGCTTGCAGGCATTTTGTAGGATGAAAAGCGGCGGAAGGACACTGGAAAGAAGTGAGCTCTAGTGTGTGGGGTTGAGCGGGTGTATAAATACATATATAGATCGGAGGAGTATAAGAGACACACAGCAAGGGGGATAACGCTCCGACGTAGGTCCGGCGTTATCGTCTCGCTCCAGATTGAATATATTTCATATGTTTTCATAACTACCTCTCTGCTCGTGGTACTATCTTGCTCTTGGCTCTGCAGAACCGCCGTGAGCTGTAGAGTAATATACGAAGAGCCAACACGTTACATATACGGTAACTCTGAGAACTACTGTGTCGAGATATAGATATAAATATATTGGATAGGATGAGAATAGAGAAGAGAAGAGAAGAGAAGAGAGAGTTAGTAGTTATATAGAGCAGAGCAATGCCTACACCACATAACACATATAAAGGAGAAAGAGACGATAGTCCTGAGGGGGTTGTGTCTGGTAGCTGATGCTGCTACTGCTGTTGCTACTGCTGGTGGTGCTAGCTGGGTGACTGGCTGACTGGTGGGCTCTGCGACGGTTCGGTGGGTTCCGCCGCTACGCGAGACCACGGGAAATCAACTGTGAGGAGATACCGGTTGACTGATGTGCGCCTTTCTGTTGTAAAACGATAAAGGCGACACGGCATTGGTTGCGCGGAGCTTCCCGATAGCAAAATGCTGCTTTACCTCTCCCTCGACCCCACACACTCTGTTACCAGAAAGGCTTTGCTTTACTCCTCTACCTCTACCTCTTTCAGCCATCCTGACACATACAAGGTACACTGTCCTCTATCCTCTATCCTAAACTGGACCAAAGACATCTCGATTCTTCGAGAATGCTCAGGAGATCGATCATCACATTTTTTAGACGTCCAAAATACCTTTTTAAAGCCATTGTTACCGATTTACTTTTCTTTCAGTCTTTTACAGTCAATTTATCGAAGGGATTTTTTTTAAATCTTTCAAATACGATCTGATCTGATTATTGATAGAAAGTATCTTACTTTTTCATTGCGAAAATTTTTAATCATCATCAAATTTTTATCAAAAATTATTAATTAAGTGAATTTATGAAAATTTTTTTTAGTTAGTGAGGTGTTAAATAAAGAAGACGTCTGAGTAATTTTTAAATTTGCACACATATTAAGGACCAATGACAGTAAAATAATTTTATAACTTTATTCTAGTTATTACTCCATTTTTATTTTGAAATTACTGGAAATTAATTTCTACTTTTTAGTCGGCTTTGGTATTAAACTGTTTTTCTTATTTTTTTTTAAATATTACAAATACAACAAATGAATTATTGCTTACACCTCCAAGCCCTTTTGAATATAAACAACCAACACCAAATTTTTAAAAGACCCAAGTTAGTAACTAGACAAAATTTTTTTGATACCAAAAAATTTTTCAAGTTTTCCGAAATTTTTTTTATGAGTCAAGAAAATTAATTCTTCAATGAAGAATTTTATTTTGCTATGTATACTTACACTGGAAAAAAAAATTCTTGACTGGAGTGTAAATTTTCTTGGCTCAAGAAAATATTAAGGAAGATTGAAAATTTCTTGAATGAAGTCAAAGTTTCTTGAGACAAGATAAATTTCTTGAGCCAAGAAAATTTCTTCTTGCTCCAAAATAACTTTTGTTTTCCTTAAAATTTTCTTGGCGCAAGAAATTGGTTTTTTGTGTGTAAAGGTTTTTGATCACGGTGGTATTTTAAGTGGTATAGTAAGTGTATGTACACTAAAAAAAATTTAACTTAGCTCAAGAACAAGAATCTTGAACCAAGAACACTATTTTAAAGAAAATGAATTTTTTAAAGCAAGAAGAAAAATTTTTAAACCAAAATTTTCTCGACTCAAGAATTTTTCCTCTTATCCTCTTGGCTCAAGAAATAAATTTTCTTCAAAAAGGTGTTATTGGTTCAAGATTCTTGCTCTTAAATTGTTAAATTTTTTATCAGTGTAGGTACAACACATTAGATACAAATTTAAAATCACATGTCAAGACAGATTTAGAACCACTTTTTTTCGTATATTTCAGTAAATAATACACTAATTTTAATTAAAAAAAAAAAAATTAATAAAAAATTACCTAATGAAAGACATGGTCTGGGAGATATAAACAAAGTAGAAGCTAACAATATTGATATGAGTAAAATAAAGTGGGGATGCGCCCACGTGGAACCGGTAAAACAACAGAGTAAGAGAGCAAAAGCTAAGTAGAGGTAGTACGGTGGTAGAGTTGCTTGTACATAGTACATGATACATTGTACGGTGTAGGTTGTAGGTTCGCTTGTATGCCTACAACGAGGAACACGATGAGGGGGCAAAAGGCTTCCTCGGATCTCGCTTGCGCACCAGAATACCAGAATACTGCCCTGTGCTCTCAAAGAGAAGGAGAAAGAAAGAGAAATAGAGACTGAGACAGAGACAGAACGAGTGAAGTTTGTTATCGTTATCGTTCAACGTAGCCACGCGGTGATCGCGATAACAACTCGCCACTGCTCTTATCGTCACACGCGGCAGTTTGGTTCACCCTGTTCTCGGTTTCGCTCTCGCATTTGCCCTTCTCTCGGTCTCCCACTTTTACACAGCTCACAATCGGACCTTTGCTGGTTATTTTTCTAATGACGTTTAATTTTTGGCTCTAATATTTAATCGAATAAAAAATTTTCTATATATTTTTTTTATAAATTACCTACATCTCAAAAATAGATTTTACAGATAACAGTACATATATTTTTAAGAGATTTTATCGGTATCGATTGTCAGCGATAAAGATCTTAGTTTATCCCTGGGACTGCGTGTAACGTTTCCGCACTGATTTAATCTTGGTATATACAGATGTATAGATATAACCACATGTACTAACAGACCAGAAAGCAGAGTGTCTGCCAAGCCCATGGCACGTCGATAATAAATGCAAACGATCGATAATCCACGTCTCCATATTATATATTATATAGTAGTACACTCACTCGATCTGTTCGAGATTAAGTCTTGATATCACTAAATAAATCCTGATTAAACGATTAATTAGCTCAGATCCTTTGCCGCCCCATTATATTTTGCAATAAATATTATTATTGAACTGATTTAAACAACTGCCAATTAATGATTAACATTTTTTTCTTTCTCTGTTATGATTAATATTTTTAAAACTATATTTACATTCACATTAGGCGTCGTTTGTCCCTGAAACAACCTTCTGGCATGGATGTAGATGGTTAATTTTTATATTTGACAATACTGGGCTACATTTGAGGGAAAAAAAAAATTCCTACAATTTTTCAATTTTTTTTTTCTTAATGTGTATTTAAATTGTAAAAATTGGGCAAAACTTTTTTTTTTAAATAATTGATTAAACTAAAAATCAATGACAGATAAGTTTCTTAGGAGTTTTTTTTGAAAATTTTGATACATTTTTTTTTTTAATACATAAAAAAATGAATAATTTCAACAAACAAAATTGATTATCACAATTTTAACAAATTTTCAGAAAAATTTATAAATTTTGACTTTTCAAAAAAAAAAAAAATGTATCAAAAACACCAAAAAAAAAAAATATAAATTTTATCCAAAATCATGAGAGCCAAAATTTTTTCCAACTTAAAAAAAAAAAGCTATTGAAATTTTTATTTTTTTCTTTTACGATAGTTTTTATCATAAATGCGCCGTAAAAACAAGCAGAATGAAAATAAATTAAAAAATGTTAATTTTTCACCTAGATATGGCCAAAAATAGAGTGGACCCCACTTTTAAATGATTATCGAGAGTAAAAATGATTAATTTTTTCATAATTTAATTCCTCAAAATTAACGATAATGCAGCCTCTATCAAAGATATTGCTTTAAAGTTTATCGTTATTAATATAATTATATTTATTATAATATCGTGAGTTTTCTATTACTTTACTCCGTCTTTCTTAGGTCGATTGTAAAAAATTAGGGAACTCGATACCGTAAAATGCGAGCGATTCGTGCACTTCATGTCTTTCACGCGAGAGTTTAACAGGATCACGCGATCGGTAAACTTTATTTTTATTTATAAACTAATTTTATTAAATTTTTCTATGGCTATTAATTAAAGACTATAATAATAATAGTAAAAATAGTGATTATTATTATTATTATTATTATTCAATAAAATATTTTTTACCCTTGATTTATTGATTTTGATAATTAAAATAATTCCTACCTAAGATAAAATCGTCTGGGCTATCGTATTCTCTTTCAGATCTAAAACTCATGTCTACGGATTATTCGGATTATCGGAAGCGAAATAAAAAGGAGAAAAAAAAAACGTTTAGAATCTTTATAGTATAGAAGAGACCGAGTAGAGATCAAGTATCGCATTCGATCTCTCCCAAGGATCAACTTTCGCAAACAAGGTCTTTGTCGTAATTTTTTTGTTGCCTTCAAAAAACAACCTAGTTAAAAATAGTGTAAAAAAATTAGTTTTAGCTGACTGCATTGACGGAATTCGAGGGTGTGAGAAAAAAAAAAATTATTTTTTGACCGGATGGAATCTTAGATAATCGTAGATCCGATCGATCTTTACACTAATATCGGCATAATAATAATAATAACAACAATAATAATGATAATAATAATAATAATAATTATGATAGACTTGAGCTGAGTAAAATGATCGAGTTTAGTTATAGTGATGAGCTGGGGATAGACGTGACGCGACGTATAGAAGCTGCGGATGGAGCGATCGCGATAGCACTTAGAGAGATTGGAAAGGCCTGGGTCACATGAGATTGTGATGGGTAATTTATCGAACCGGCACACCTTATCGCGGCAAGCTACAACGATAACATGCGGACGCCCCCAGATCACTCGATAACTAACTCTCGTTATCCCCCACATCATCGTCACACTAATCAATCGCTCTTCACTATCATATATATGCCATATACATATATCCATATTATGTATATGTATCAAATGTTTATGCCATGCTCGTTATCCTCATCTACAAACAAAAATATGAGTCAACAAGTCTACTATCAATATTATACACTATCCTTAAAAATTTATGATAATTATTTTTAGTTTTATAAATTCACTTTACTTCATATTTACGCTTATCACTATTGATAAATCATATATATTTCATATATAGATGATCAGAAATATTTCTAAAATATTAATCTAGATGGACGCCTCGACGCGAGCTCCATTATAATTAATTTTAAAAAAATGCTACGGTGATTCAAAATTTATTTGCTACGGAAAAATGCGTCGATAAATAGTTTTATTGTTTTTAGTTCTTTAATTTCGAGAATTAGAAAAAATTTTCACTGTGTTTGTTTAAAAAATTCTTGAAAAAATTTATTGAATTGTTCGACACTGAAAAAAAATTTTTTTTTAATATTTTAATTTAAAGAAATTTTTTTTCAAACCAAGAAACTGTTCCCATTAAAAGAGAATTGTGAATTTGATGAAATTTAAAATTTTTAAAAATTAAAAATTTCTTAATCCAAAAAAATGAGTTTCAAGATAATAAATTTTGAATCAAAACGTAAAAATCTTTTCAAAATAATTTAATCGAATCAAAAAAATTTCTCTTGAATCAATTAATTTTTTTTTCAAGTTCTATTAAATCATAATTCAACCTAAAAATATAAATGGTCAAATTTTTTTTTTGGTTAATAAAGTGTATGCAGGCACTAGCGCCTTTTTATGGAAACTCATTATCAATAATGAGTTAGATAGTTAAAGTAAAAATTTTTATACTTTTAACAGTTGCGAAAAAAAATAGTTATTAAATTGATTAATTTTTAATTGATAATTGTTGAAAAAAAAAAAAAAAAAAATACTTTTGTTGAACAATTCCTGAAGACGTGGTGAATTTAGTGTTGTGTACACTAACCCGAAAACTGGTTCGCGCAGAGCGTCAGATTGCGAAGATAGTAAAGTTTTATATGCGCGCTCGCTGAGTAGTATCATTTTATCTCCATCTCTCTTTTTCGTTTACCTTTTCTACCTTAACTTGTGCAAAAGCGTATCGGGTATACCCATCGCATCACCACACACCGGATGGCTTTCCTCTTGGATTCTTTCCGTTCCACGTGACTTTTTCGATGTGTACCCACGTCCAATCGTATTTAATTCACACACATACACACTAAACACATATGTATAAATTAAATGTATATTATATTATATCTCTGATGATATTTAAGTAATGGCCTTTTTTATTTTAAATATTTAAATCTAGCCTTGATGAATCTATAAGTGTATTTATACATATTTTTTTTATGTTCCACTGAATTAAATTAAGTCGTGTTCATTTTGTTTTTTTATAAACTTATATATCTTGAATTAATCTCCTGAGAGCTTTATCACTTTTTTATGTTTAAATTGTCGATATTATTTTCGAAATGTTTAATCAATTACTTTATCGTAAAGTTTATTTTTCGGTTCACCATTTTTTTAATTAATTCATTTATTCACTTTAATGACAACATTCATCGCAAAATAAAATTATTAATCTTTGAATTAAATTTAATTTAAAAAAAAAAAAACATTTTTTTTTTAAAGTAATCTGAGTGCGTATGTATTTAATTTGATTTTTAATCATAATCATCATTAGAGATCTCTCGATATCGATTTAATTGATGAGACTAAAATGTTTGATATGTACATTTTATTGCTTTGAAATGACTTATATTAATTAAGACAAATTCTGATATGTTGCTAGATAAGGCTATCAAATATTTTTTTTTTTTTGTTTAACTAATAATTATCAATTGTATAATAATAATAATAAACTAGATTGGTAACTTGCTTTTAAAAATTAATATCTTCCGATAAGTATATGATTTTTTATCAAATTTTGTGTAGTTAAAATTTTTATTTCTGAATTCACAGCTATAATTTTTATTTAAACTTACTCTTGGAAGAAATCGAGGGTGTTAAATAATTTAAATTCGAAGGAATATTACGATTAATTACAACAGAATGAATAATATTGATCAGGTCAAAGATAAAAAGGATTAAAATTAAAATTAAATAAATGGTATACAATTTACTATATAATCGATTGTCTGGTGTGACATTTATAGTCTAGAAATTCATGAGAGACATGTCGCGTTACACACTCTAGCACACCTGTTGCCCACGTCAGTGGACCGGCGTCACGACTCTTGTCAAATAAATTTATTTTTATAAGTATCAATGCCAGAAATAAATTTTACTTCAGGAAAAATCAATATTAAAAAAATTCAAATTCATCACACATGCTAAGAATCGAAACTTCTAAAATATATTAAAAAGGAATAATGAGATTTTCCAGTGAAAATGACCCATGTATGGTCGTACATCAAATTTGATCATGCTTTAAAGAAATATAATCATTTCTGCATACAAAAAATCTTTAAATACATTTTTTTAAAGAAATTAATCATCACAATTAAAAAAAAAAAAATTACGATATTATTAAAACAATGTACTTGGAATTTTTTGAAAATTTTAGGATTTTCATTTTACAATTTTTAAATTAAAATTGATTACAAAATTACTTTTAAAATTAGCAATTAATACACTGATATAAAGATTTATTAATAATTTAATTTATTAAATTTTAATAAATATTTATTAAAATTTAATAAATAATTTATTAACTGTTAATAAACATTTTTTAAATCCTATGATGTTAAAAAATAATTTATTAACAGTTAATAAAACTTATTAAATATAAAAAAATATTTCTTTAAGTGTAAATTTTTAAAAAATACACTGATAAAAAATTTAACTCTGCTCAAGAGCAAGACTCTTGAATCAAGAACACTATTTTGAAGAAAATGAATTTTTTAAATGAAAAAGAAAAATTCTTAAACCAAGAAAATTTTCTCGATTCAAGAAATTAATTTTCTTCAAACTGATATTCTCGGTTCTTGCTCTTGAGTCAATTAAAATTTTTTTTTATCAATGTGTATACTAAAATAATCCACAAATTAACAATTAAACAGTACAAGATATATATATCAATGATTTAGTAAAATTTATGCAAGCATAATCTTGATATTTTTCCGTTTTCTTCGATAAATAAATAATATTATAAAATAAACTAATAATTGTATTTATTGATGCCGTGTGGACTGATCTTGAATCAACAAAAACTCATTCTTTTCTCTCTTTATCTAATTTTCTGTGTTATTACTGGGATCTCGGAGCTCAGAGGTTCATGAGAGCCTGCCGGAGCCTGGAGGCTGTATGCGTTGCGATCTCCTATCTCTCGTTACACTTATGCAACGGAGATTTATTGGTCGTGATTATGCGCGAATGGAAGTAAAGAGGGAATAGAGGCCGAGGAGGAGGAGGAGGAGGCAAAGAAGGTATTACTCGCCCTCGGCGTTGAGAATGCCAAGTAAACCGTCCTTAAGATATCGAATTGTACCTTTCCTCATCTCGATTAACTTTCCATACGACTATCTATTTATTTATCAAATAATATATTCCGGTTAAAAAAAATAATAAATTAAAAATTGCAATTATATTATAACATATTTAATAAATAAACAAATTTACAAGATAAATTTGATAATCCGGATTAATTTGATTGATTTATTTTTTACACCGGCTATCTCGAAATTCTAGTTTCATATACATTTTCATTTATCAGTACAATCATTAAATGCCAGATTGATAATTATGAAATATTAATAACGATAATAATAATAATTATAACAACAATGATAATGATAATAACAAGGAAATGAGGAAAGCGGGTATTTAAACCGGCTGGAAATTCATTTATTATTTATTTTTCTTTTATTTATTTGTAACTTGATCGACAACAATGTTCAATACACAAATACATAAATACCTACATATCTACATATATTTATTTGTACGCAGTATGTGGTATGTAGGTATGTAGGTATGTATGTATACATAAACCTAGCATCACGTTTGTTATCTCGATTATTTATGTCTATAGCACAGTCTCTAATAGTGTCGTTGCGTTATACATTAATTCGTCGCCTCCTACAGTAGATTAATTCACTTAAGAAAATAAATTCTCCTTTATTATTACCGATAAATCATGCCCGATTTATCGAGATTCCCATATAACGAGCTACATCTATTTTCACTTTTTCTTCTTTTATTTTTTATTACTTTACAATAACGCTTATCACCGGTAACTTATTTTTATACTTTACTAATCCATCACTGCTTTCTTTTTTTTTTTTTCCATTTTTTTTTTTTATAATACGGATATGATTTTTTGCTTGTCTTTAAACAATAAGATCGTGAGTCTTGAACTATCAATATTTTAATATTTTATGCATTAAAAATTTTTTCCCGGTCGAATTTTCAAAAATTTAATAAATTTGAAATAATTTTCAGAAATTTAATAAATCTGAAATAATTTTTAGAAATTTTAAATAAATTTTAGATTTTATCAAATCTGAAATAAATTTCAGATTTTAATGAAAACTTACAATTTTGTTTAAAAAATAATTTTTATCCTGCTTTTGCACTGATAATTTTACAAAATTATTTACACCACATAATTATTTAATAAATTGTTCATTGAAAAAAAATTATAGACACTTTTTATGATCAAAATAAAATGACTAAACACCGAAGTGTGAGCAAATTGTGTTATAATTACAAAAGATTATTAAAGAGGAATTAAATATAATTTATTATATCGAAATAGGTAGTGTGTCCGAGTTTGGCGTTTGACCGGGAGACGGGATAGGAGTTGTTGTTTTGTATGAAGAGAAAGAGGTAGGAAAATGCCCCGTCGTTGCGACGCCATTGCAACGAGATAAAACAGTGATAGGGAGATCAATGAATGCGATAGCCAAAGTTATTACCGGATAGCGAGAGTGAGATAGAAGGAGTGTCAGACAAGGAAACATTTATTGGTATAGCGAGAGTAAGAGGGTTAGAGAGAGAGGGAGATAATGTACGAGCTGAGCAGAGGGAAAGGGGGGGGCAGTAGTGGAGGAATATTGGAGTGGGACTTGTTCGCTCGGACCGTCCGATAAGCAGAAACAGTTATCAAGAAATGGAAATGACTGATAAGCACCAGCACTACGCTGTGTGTTTTTAATAACGCATTAAGTCACTGCTTCTTCCTTCTCTGTCAGAAACTTATTTTTTTTTTCAACTTACAGAATTAATGTTCGACTTTTTTTGTATATAACTCATTCTACTGGTACTTATCGGGAATACCCAAAATAAAACACAAAGATTTTATTTTATCGCATCCATTTGTGAATTATAATTATGCTTCATCGTTATCTCTTGATTATTTTTTAAATAATCTCCCGCATATGTTTATTTTTATTGTTTAAACATTTGTTACATCGCGCGCTTAACAAGTTAATAACAATAAAACTAACAAACAGCCGACACTGTTACTGTACTAACCCATTTATTTATACATTTGTATGAATAAATATCTACGTGTAAACTTGAATACTAAAACATGTGCTGGACTAAAATAATCAGATCCTATCGGTAAACTCACTGATTGGTCACAGATCGTTTATCTCCCACCGGATAAACGTATTACTGTATCCCATTGTCTGTAACATTCCGCACTTACACATATAACACTTTAAATTACACATTACAATTAGAATATTAACGCGTATCTAAGTTTACAAGATTTTTTATAATGTAACACTGGGTAATTAGAAAGAAAATTTTTTATAAAAATTACTCTTTCATATCGCACAGAAAAAAAGGTTCATTTGAGCCAAGAAATATTTTTCTTCCTAATTGTTTTTTTGAGTGAAAAAAAAATTTTTTTTTGACAAGAAATTTCATTTATTCCAACAAAATTAATTCTCTTGTTTTGATAAATACATATCTTGATCCAAGAAAATTTATTTAAGCCAAGAAAATTTTTTTGTTTTGAGAAAATTAAGCCTCTTGCTCCTAAAAATTTAATTCTTGATAGAAATAAATTTTCTTGGCTTGAGAAAATTTTTCTCTTGCTCCAAAAAATTAAATATATCAATAGAAGTAAATTTTCATTAATATTTTTATTTCAATTTTGTTCTCCAGTCAAGAAACTTTTCTTTCTGTGCGTCATTTTTTTTTTCTATAATTTAAAAAAACATTTAGATTTTTTAATTTTAAAAATCTACTTTTAAACAAATAAAAAAACTATCGAATATGAGTAGAAAATATCAATTTAAAAAGTTCTAATTTTTTACTTTTGAACATTTAATTGATTAACTTAAAAAATGTTTTTTCTTAAAAAGATGTTTAACTTTTTTAAAAAGATTAGCTATTTATTTAAAAAATTTACAAATTTTTGAATAAAATAATTGAAACAATTTTAAATTGAAAACTAAGCTATTTATTTTAAAAATTTACAAATTTTTGAATAAAATAATTGAAACAATTTTAAATTGAAAACTAAGCTATTTATTTTAAAAATTTACAAATTTTTGAATAAAATAATTGAAACAATTTTAAATTGAAAACTAAGCTATTTAGTTTAAAAATTTACAAATTTTTGAATAAAATAATTGAAACAATTTTAAATTGAAAACTAAGCTATTTAGTTTAAAAATTTACAAATTTTTGAATAAAATAATTGAAACAATTTTAAATTGAAAACTAAGCTATTTAGTTTAAAAATTTACAAATTTTTGAATAAAATAATTGAAACAATTTTAAATTGAAAACTAAGCTATTTATTTTAAAAATTTACAAATTTTTGAATAAAATAATTGAAACAATTTTCAATTGAAAACTAATCTATTTATTTTAAAAATTTACAAATTTTTGAATAAAATAATTGAAACAATTTTAAATTGAAAACTAAGC
>JZSA01005282.1:0-43357 GCA_000956155.1 Cotesia vestalis | reverse complement strand
AAAATAAAAAAAAAAAAAAAAAAAAAAAAAAAAAAAAAAAAACGAAATTATTGAAAATTTTTGAAAATAAATTTTTTATAAAAAAATAATCTTGGTTTCGTTTACTGAGACTTATTTTTTTCTTGAATCGTTTGTATTTTAGTTTCGTTCTCCTGGTGAATATAAATCGTACGTCCGACGTCTGGGCGCGATATCCATCGGCCAGTGGAGTGGGATGAAAGAGAGATAAAGCGAGAGAGAGGGAAAAAGACTGAGAGAGAAAGAGAGAAAGAGAGAGAGAGAGAGGCAAGAGGGAGCCTTGAGAGTTGCGGCGCCACTGGACGAAGATAAGGGAGCGTTATCGGACTGCGCGGCTGTCCTTATCAGCGATCGTTCTCCGCTCGCTTCCTCTCCGCTTACTCCTCTCTTTCTCTTTCTCTCTTTATATATATATATATATATATATATATATATATATATATATATATATATATATATATATATATATATATAATATATATATCTAAATGCTGCTCCGCACTCCTCTGTCGGTATACCCTCGCCTCGCGGCCTGATGGTATCGTCTAACTAGCTCCAGCTACTGATTCTATCTCATGTTCGTACCCACCCAACAGGGACGGATCCCGCGCAGCCTATCGGGACTTAAACTTTTAGAATTTATATTAACAATAACGATTTCAATCATTCATTTGCGATTTCATTTGAATATTTTAATTTTAAAAATAAAATTAAAGATTCTAATGATAATTATTGAAAAATTAACGTCCGAGTAGAGATGCAGATGCAATTTTAAAATTAAGCTATCAAAATATCAGCTGAGAAAAAATATGAATCAGCAAATAGCAAGTACGTCAGTAAGCGACGCCACGATATAATTTAAACGGAGTCTGTGGTCTGGGTTTAAGGAGAGTAGTCAAGTCTTATTATTGGGGTTCTTGGGTGTGTGCAAGAGGAAGGAAGCCAAGGCAAATAATGTTGTGCTGTATAGTTGTACAAATGAGAGTAAGAGGGAATACTCAAGTAATGTTGTTAAATAAAGCGACGAGATGCTGCAATGATCGTGAAACCAGTACAGGCGCCGTAGAAATTAACATATCTGACCGATAGCACTCTCTGATGTTATACTACTGTACACTATATTGCTGTACGTTAAACCGTGTAGTGTTATGTAGTTTGTACTAGTACTATTACTGTGATATGTTATGTTTATGTGTATATAAATGGAGTAAGCCCGTGTAATGCCACTATTGACGACGGAAGAGTAATGCATAAGTCTATAATTTGTTGGTTAATGCTTCCTTCAAGTGCATCTACTTGAATATCATTCGTGAATCGTTTGATCTGCATACAATTAGTATTATTTTTAGATTTTCAGGTAATTGGCTCTACACGAAAAAAACAAGATGACACTGGATATCATCCCAGATTATACTGAGTGAAAAAATTTTTTAGATAGTAGCTAGTATAATCCAGATTACAATGAGTATAATCCCGATATCACCCAGTATAATCTAGATTACACTAGCTACAATCTGAAATTTTTTTTCACCACAGATATCACTGAGTATAATCTGAGATGATATCCAGTATTATCTTGTTCTTTTCTTGTAGTCTAATAAAAACAATTTTTCAATTTATTTTTTTTCGTAAAATTTCGCCTGTGTTATTATTAATATTTATGGGTTGTTATTATGATTATTACTTTTATCGCCTATAAAAAGATTAATCTAGAGGCAAAGAATCGGTATAGATATCTAAATGTATGAATGAGTATTGTAGGTATACAGTAGTAGGAATAATCAACAATCCTGAGGATTTGGTAGAGTGTGTGCGATGAAAATATTCTCTGTAGGCGGCGAGGAGAGGGTGAAGAGAAATCCGGCTGTGTAGGTGTACTATCTCTCCAGATAAGGAGGGAAAAACACTCATTTTTATACCGTCAAAATGTGTTATCTCACCGCGCGGCTCGTCCTTCTCCCGCTCCGATCCCTCGTCTCTTCTTTTCCTACTGCGACTCTGCTACCGCTGCCGCCACCTCCTTCAGTACCACTTCCACCCCCTGACAGCGAAGCGCACCCCTCAGGGGCGGAATTAACTCACTAGAGCAGATATCCAACGGTCGCTGCTGCTATGCTTCGTACATCTAGTCAGCCATTTTCCCTCCTCTTCTCTTCTTCTTTATCATCCCTCTTGTGTGCATGTCTTTTGTACATTTTTTTTTTAAATACTCTTTTATTCTGTACATTCATCGTCTTCATTTATGCCCTCTCTATTAATTGGCTAATAAGCTTTATTAAATGTTAACAAATAATTTTTAACATCATAGGATTTAATAAATATTTATTAACAGTTGATAAATTATTTATTAAATGTTAATAAATAATTTTTAATTGTTAACAAATATTTATTATCAGTTATTTATTAATTACACTTTATTAACTGTTAATAAATCTATTTTATGAAGGCTGCATTTGAAAATGTTCTCTAGATGCTTAATTAATAAATTACCTTGTATCTTTTGAAATATTGAAATTTTTAAAAATATAAGCTCATCCCGATGATACACTCATCAAGACCTTTCATTTAAGTACCCACATCAATTTTTCATATATTTATATATTTTATATATATGTATATATGAAAAATATATGAAAATGCATGTGGGTACTCAAATGAAAGCTCTTGATGAGTGTAACATTGTTATGAGCTTATATCTTCAAAAAGTTCAATAGTTATGAAAGTACAGTGCAATTTAACCAAGAAAAATTATTATTTAATCAAGAAAAAAATTTTTTTTTATAGTTCATAAATCATAGCAGCCACACAGTGGCTGCAAGGTTGCTAGTATTTATTTATTGATGATTAATGAATATTTATTCACTGTTAATAAATATTTTTTAACTATTAATAAATTTACTTTCCTCCCAAGTAAATATTTATTGAATATTAAAAACTATTATTTAAATTTATTAAATTAAATAATTGTCTTCAAATAAATTAAATTATCAATAGTTCATAAATCTTTCTATCAATCTATAATATACAATCAATCACTGACGATTACATTTTAAAATAAATCAGTGCAATATTTAAAAAGTAATGTATCAACAACGGAGAAAATTTTTTTTATTCAACTTTAAAACTACTCGAGCGATCGACTTTGAAATCCAATTAGATTTAAATCTCCATAGACCCTTTCGAGTCCCGCAAACCCGATCTCAATCGGTTGATTCATTTTAAAGATATTACACACAACAAAAAAGTTTATACAAACTCACATGCGAGCCTCAAATCGTCATTATTTAATGAAAAATTTGTGTTTAATTTTTTTTTTTTCATCATTAAAAAATATTTAATTGCAAACCGATTAAAAATTCCCGTTAAAATTTTACGCTAATCTTTAATTAACATATTTTACAGTAAACTCAAAGTTGAATTAAAAAAAAATGGCAAGACATAAAAGTTTTAGCGTTTTTGTTAAATTAATCTAAAAAGGTTAGACAGAGGGTGATATCCGTAACGTAATTCGCGTCTGCAACTTGGCTTATTTCTTTCCATCTTAACCGACGAATTTGTCATCCCTAAGTTTTAAAGTATTTAAAAAGTTTGAGGTTTTCTCGTCCCCGGAGGCGAGTCTTTAATTTTTTTATTTTTTGCCTCTTTTAAACAGACGTCAGTCTTTGAATTTTTTTCTTCATAACCCGAAAAGAAGCCCGAGGGTGATACGAGAAAATATTATCCTACTAGTAAAATGACATTTTTCAACTATAGATCATTTGATAAATTTTAAAGAATTCACAACAGAATAACAGCTAAAGAAATAAAGTTAAAATAAATTACAGATAAATAAATAAAAAAATCTAAAGATAATAATATGATAGTTACTCAACTAAACTAAACGTTATGTTAACTTAAATGTGAATGTATTTTTATGATTGGTTTGATTGGTTATAAATATTAAAACAGTTGCATGTTGTCTATCGATAGATTGAGTGATCGGCAATAGTAGAGTTACAGAGTAGGTTTGATACGAATGTTGATATTATTTCACTGGTGTTAAATTTTCTATAACTTGTTGTGTACAAGTCTCATGCTGTTGATTTGTGAAATCAGAGCGAGGTTGAAATAACACGACACGATTTAACTTTCACTGCAAACGAAATAAATGAATTTTTATTTATTTATGATTCATGTTTTTTCACTACATTAAAAAAGGATGAATATTTTTATATATAGATAGATACACAAATTTATCTATATTCAAATGTATATAAATATATTTAGCACGGAACCTACCGATGAATCGTGAAATCGATATAACTGTGAATCATAATTTAAACTCGAAAAATAAAAAAAAAATTATTTTTAAAATATTTCCTTTGTTTTGTTTTGTTTCGTTTTGTTTCTTCCACTGGTGAGATCGGTTGTTCGCGCGTGCTCTCCTCCATCTGTATCTTTCGATCTCGTGCAAATCTACCTCTCGATTTCTTTAGGCAGAATGAAGGAGTCGAGTGGTTTGGACCATGAAGCTCTCCGGATATCGAGATTAATCGATCCTCCTCCCAAGTTTCTCGATCACGATCCAGGAGAAAGAGTCAAGTTTAAATAAAATAAAACCACTCGATATATGTCTGTATACATACAACATATACCTTGTAACATACATGTATACTTGTACGTGTGTGTGTGTGTATTATTATTCATCGGGAAAAATAACCAGAAATTTAGTAGGGGAGGAGGGGGTCAATTGAGCCAAAAAAAGTTTAGCAATTTTTTTATAATTAAATTAAAACTAAATATTAACTTTTTTTCTCTTAGAAAGGTAGTTTGTTAAGTCTACTATCATTATCAATTCATAAATTAGACAATAAATAATGAGAATTTTTTTAAATTATTAATTTACGCAAATGCGTCAAATGGCTCAATTGACCCCCGCTCGGGAGCAATTGAGCCACTGCTTGGGGTCAATTGAACCATCAATATTTTAAGTATTAAATCGAACTTTCAATAAATAATATATTAATTATTAATTCTTATTATTATTATTGCACATTTTCAATGAACAATTCACACTTTATATAATACTCAAAAAGTGTAAATTTTATTAAATAATTTCTTACCAGCCGAAAAAAAATTTTGCATACCTAAAAATACAAAAGTCTCAATTTTTCAAAATTTATTGATTGTAATGATTTAAAATTTTGATCATGTATGAGTTAGGCACATTAGAATTTAATTCTAAGAGGATAGAGCATTTTTTCAATTTTTTAAGTCGAGTGGCTCAATTGACCCCCTTCTCCCCTACTGTCAAATTTGTATACTCAAATTACCTTTTATCTGACAAACTTTTCATTTTTTATTGCTGACTAAATTATTTAATTATAATTATATAAGTGAGTGAGGGATATGGTACATTAATTGTTAATTGTGTGAATTTTATAGTAGGGATTTCTTAATCAGTAAGATATTCTCTAAGGAAAACTCAATGACCAAATATGACAATGGAAAGTTTGTGAACTTTTTTTTTGTCTTGTTCATTCTTTTATTCATGTCAAGTTTTATTCTCACATTAATTTTATTTTATTGGACTAATGCGGCTTTATAACATCAGAATTTAAAATCAAATATTTTTGTTTATGAGAAAAATTTTTTTTCACTTTTTATAAAATTTTTAAATATTTTAAAAGCAAAGAAATTTATTTTAGTCACTTTTCGATAAACTTTTTCAATTATCAGGTGATAAGTTAAAATATTTAACATCTGTATGCACCGAAAGAAAAAATACTATTAAGAAAATTTTCTTTACACAAGAATTTAAATTTTGTAAATTATTGAGGGTATATTTACTTGCCTAAAGAATTGGTCGAATCAATCAAAGTAATTTTTAAATAATTAAATTGAATAATACACAAAATTTTTTTGACACAATGACGGAAAATTTTTTACTATATAGTAAAATGTTTTTAACAAGTATATTTTTATTATACAAAATTATGTTAGACGACGCGATTTCGGAACTCAGCAATTGATCTTTACATTTTAAAATGTGATTTTTTTTATTTAAAAATTAGACTTAAATCAGAACGATAAAAAAATAGTCGTGAATTTATTATGTGCTAAAAGTATATAAATTCGGTCTAAAAATTTTGTAGTTACTGAATTTTGAAATGAGACAGCTTTGCTGCAAATAGAAAAAAAAAAAGAACACAACTGAACCTAAAAAAATTTTAAAAAATAAATTTGGTATGTAGATTTTGTTTTAATATCAGTATCTTCCTTAATCATGCATAAATGGAGCACAAAATTTGTAAAATAAAAAATAAAAAATTTCCTTGAATACTTTCGCGTTATCTAATTAAAAAAAAAAATAAAACAAAATTTAAAAATAAAGTTTGAGTACATCTCATTCGATAATGTAACAACTACCTTTGAATAAAATTAAACCGATCAGTCTATCACATTTCTCTATAGAATATAAATTTATTAATAAATACTCAATCGAGTTTAGAGGAGATATAGAATTTTTTGTTCGCGATTATTATACATCGAGAGTCGCTGTCTAGTTAAATGCAAACGTGCCAGTTGTATTGTCATTGACGTATAGAAGAGGCTGTTGTATATAATACATGAAACAGATATCAGTAGCGTCAGAAAGAGAGAGAAAATAGTAGGGGCTGAAGGGAGGGCGATGATGCCGAGTATAGCAAATGGTTTGCAGTCTAATCTGGTTGTCTGTATACCTACGTGGCCAAGTATTAATGAGTCGAATGAAAAGGTGCCAAGTGGATGTATCGGTAATAATCGAGAGGAAGGAGGACGAGAAAGAGGGATTTATATACTGAATAGACATTCTGTACCACTGGTTGGGATGTAGATACGCCATGTTCTCGCGTTTATAACCGGAGCTGAGAAGTATGTAAAGCTTCCTTTGTCTTTTCAAAGCAATCCAGTCAATCCTCAACGTCTCATTCCCTTATTGTGGTGTCTGCAATCACTGTTACCCCTGTTTAAACAGCCCCACCTTAAATCGGCCTCTTTAATTCACATTCATTCTTCATTCTCATCACTCTGTACTTTGTCTTGATTTTTTTTTATCGCTGTTATATTAATATAACATAAAATAATATTTTTTTTTATTCATTATTGATAATCTATACCTCCCTTCCGCTTTATCAGTTCATACTTTTTATGTTTGATTTGAAAAAAATATGTTAAATAATTTTATTCCAATTATTGTTCAACCTACTGAAAGGGTTTCGTAAAAAATGTTCTCAGAAAAAAAAGTAGAGAGTGAATGATGAAGAAAGCTCACTGTGACATGCTTCTAATTTCCGATAGAATCCGTGACTTGAATTTAGCCATTGAGCTATTGCCCAGCCGTTAAAATGAAGATGATGATGATGATGAAAAAAACTTGATGAAAGGAAGTTCAAGTATCCTTCTCGTTTACCCTTCTTATTCGAGGATGATTTTACGTTATTTCACGTCTTTAAATAATTCATCTTTTTTGATTAAAAATATTTTCTATTTCCTTCTTGCAAATTTTTTTTTTATCTGATCATTTTTGAATTATCTAGGCTCTAATAACTTTCAACCCTTATTCAGACTATGATTTATTCAAATTTATGCGCGGAAATGATCGGTTCATCCAAAAGACACCATTTATTATATTAACGTCTTCATTTATTATCAAAACTGCTAGATTATGTTGTTTAGTAGATATTAAGTTACTTTGAAACATGACTCCGAATTAAAAATTTTTTATTCGCAAATTGATAGAAAAAAATCATTCAAAATTTTTCTTGAGGGAATTTTGGCAAAAATTTTGGGTAAAATTCAACTTTTTAAAAAAAAATGCCGTAAATTTTTCAATTTTTGATATTTTTTTTCGACCGTGAGTTATCGTACGGACAATACCTTCTAGTTTAACGAAAAATTTTTTTTTTTTTATTTTATCCACGGAGAAGGTCGGAATCACTCCAGCAGTGGAGAACCTTTTTTTTTTTAGCGTCGTCAGAGATCGCGTGTAACTCGGAAAATATTTAATTTTTTTCTTCAAAAATTTTAGTTTATATTCTTAAAATATGCATTAATATACCCTTAAAATTTTGAAACAATTCATGCAGGATTTTTTTTTTATTTCAATTCCCAAAAATCACACTGGTTGTGTTTGTTAATCCAAGATAAAAAACTTCTTAAAAATGACTTTTTTGGATCAAAAAATTTTTTCGTTTAAACCAAGTTAATTTTTTTATTACAGTAGTATTAATTTTGAAAAATTTTCCAAATAAGGAAATGGTTTATTGACTTAAGTGAGCTTTTAATTCTTAATTCAAATTTATAAAACTTGATTATTTTATAAAACTCCAATAATAATAGAATAAAAATATTTTATTTATGACAATCATAAAAAGTGAAATAAAAATTTTTTTTATTTTATTTAATACATCATAGAGTAGAGAGTATATATCAATAACTTCAGTGATAAATGCGACGATAAGAAATCAGAACTGGTACGATGGTAAAAATGATTTTTTATTTGAAAGAGAGAAAAAGGTGGTCGGTTAGAATTTGACAGATCTTCATAAAGGCACACACAACTGCGCGAGGGTGATAAGAGAATCGCGAGTGAGCATCTCGCCTCCCTCTGGAGCTGGGATACCCCTCGTGTTGGTGTTGCCCCTGTAGCAGAAGAACATACTAGTACTAGTATATATTATATCACTGTATCTATAGATATAGTCTACATTAGCTTTACCAACTCTAACTCTAACTCCAACACCAGTACCAGCACCAGTACCAGTACCAGTACTAGCATCAGGCTCGAGGTACTCACTCAGTAGCAACGCTATCATTTTTCCACACGAGTGGGCGTGGGTGCGGTTCCTCGCACCTCCCGCTGCCCACTGGCATCTCCTCTGCTATTCTCTGCTCTCTTCTGCCTCAATTCTGGCCCCTTTGCACCGCTCAGCCTTTAGCCTTCAGCCCTCAGCCCTCATTCTGTTTTTTCCACGTGTCCCAAAGGGATGATGCCAAGCTCCAACGCAAAATCCCACCTCAGCTCAACTGATGGCTCCTCGCTTCTATCAACAATGATAGCACCTACTTTGACTAAACCACAGATCAGCTGATAGTTGTGTTTTGATACTTCAAATATCGACTGGTCAATTTTGCAGGTGTTTGTTTCCAAAATTTTCAACTAATCCTCCATATTTAGATTTTACACTTGAAGTTATTCAAAAGTTGATAGGTGGTGCTTCAATTGGGATTATATGTTTGAGAATCTTGTCCGGATGTTCGCAAGTCACTATCGCACGTCGAATTCATTGATTTTAACCAGCAGGAAGAACCCAGCTAGGTGAGGGTGCAGAAGTTTTGGCGTTATCACGAGGGATGTCTGAGTGAAAATGCAGACATCGAGGAGAGACGTTATCGCACTTTCTCAACTCGCTTTCGAACGTGTTCCAAAGTCATTCTGCATGTCAATTTTGCTGTTGCACTCCCTTTTATGTCGTAAATTTTCAAAAATGCTTACCTGTTTACTTTTCGACTCAAAGAACATAATGATTCGTTTTTTTTTAATTTTCTAATTAATCTATTTACATTTCGTTATCAATTTATAGGCTCTAACTTTATTCAAAAAGTTTTGAATCCATTATCATAATATTTTTTTTTTACAAATCATAACGATAAATTTGATTTTTAATGTACAATTGTACAGCAGTACACTTAAAAAAATTTGAGGCTTATTTAACAAAACAAAGAAAAATTTTTCAGCAAAAGTATAATTTTTTTTTTTATTCAAGATTACAATCTATCAATACACAGAAAAAAAAATTTACTTGAATCAAGTAAAAAATTTTAAAGAATTTCATCTTTTTGATTTGAGTAAAAAAATTCTTAAACTAAGAAATTTTTCTTGGTTTAAGTAAATTTTACTTAGTTCAAGAATTTTTTGTCTTGATTCAAATTAATTTTTTTTTCTGTGTACCAATTATGTTTAAATTTCTCCCACGAATATTGCTTGAATACTAGATATTGTACTCCTTTTTTTAATCTTTATTTTTCAAATTCATAAATAATTAAATTTCTTACATAATAATTTCTAAAATATTCACCGCCAACAACAAATCAATCAAAAAATAAAAATCTACAAATTACACAACATTATTGTACAATCTATCAAATAAATCAATCTATCATATCAGATTGACTCTATTGATAATCAAATAAATTTATCAAAATGTAGATCTAAAGATTAAAAAATCAACTCAATAATTTATTATTTATTATCACACACAAAAAATATTAATTTTCTATTCAAACAATCAAAACACACATCGAGATTCAGTGCGATGATAAACTTAATTAAAGCACTAAAAAACTTGTAGAAAAAACTAATCAAGTAGCCTATTATCTAAAAAGTATCCAAAAAAATATTAATTAATATATTAGTCCACTAAAAATAAAATTACCAAAAGCGTAATTAGCATAGCAGCCACTAATTGGATCATTTATCATCAATATCTTTAATTAATCAGTATTTTATGGAGCCGGGCCGTATTATATTGAAATTCCGCAATTCTAAAAATCGATATTTTCACTACGGATCATCAACGATGAGAAATAAATTGAAGAAAGGTTAGAAAGTTATACATATGTAAAATTAATAAAAAAAAACAAATAAAAGGTGAGATTATAAATAGGATTCAGGTAACCAGCGGTGTCACGAGACCCTGAAATATGAGAGATACGATGGACCTTGCCTCCATCCCCCCAATGCATTAGCACTAATCTCTGCTCTTTAGTCCTTCCTTTATCTGGGCCCGCGTTCTCTTTTTCTCCTTCATTCTCGCATAGTCTATGAGATAGAGGAGATAAAAAAAGGAAAGCAAAAAAAAAAAAGATACTTATGTTTAAAAAAGAACAATATATACCTGAATGTTATGTCTAGATATTTATATATATATATCATGCGTTAGCTTCTTTTTGTCTCTCTTCAGCATAATGTAAATTTATAAACCATAACTGTTTTCCATCTCTGTCTAGATGATTCTCTTAACTTAACTTTTTATCCTTTATCCATTTGATCTAATCGGCAATTCGTTGTAGCTTGGCTATTTCCACTTTTAGTTTTGACACACAGAATCTCATTAACTGATCGACATACAATCTAATAAAATAAAAACCGGACTTTTAGATTTGATTCAAGAGTTCAAATTCATTCGTGAGACACCTGTCTACCTAAACAACAATTAAAAAATTTTTTAGTCACTATACCCTTCTTCAGATCATTCGTTTTCTGTAGTATTTATTTTTTATCGTTCAAAATCAATTTTATTATGATATATCTTGAATCGAGATACTATTTAATATTATAATAAATAATTTAAAGTCAATATTTGTGAGATCGAAGGGTTTTTTTTTTTTTGCATTTTAAACAGTCCGGGCATTGAGATTTGAATGAAAAAAAATCCCGATGAAGAAGATTGCCTGTCAAAGTATAATATTTGAATTTTTATTTCCTCTCTGGTCTCGTATATTTTATATTTTATTCATGGGATCAATTGACTCTTTACCATTCCCATCTCAACTCGTCACTTTGACAGCTCGTTTTTAAATTTTAGCGACGAATTGACTGTCACATTGAAGCTTTCCAACTCGCTGTAATCCAACGTCAGTTAGAAAGCTTCACCAAGTCATCGGGTGACATAAATTTAATATTAAACTTAATCTTTCTTATTCTTTTTCGATATTACAGTCTAAGTGCTTTTCATTTTTAATTTTTCATTGTCCTGTATTGAAAGACAAGGTAATCTTGGCGGAATTGCTCTTGCTAAGACTTCCGGTGTTAACCCAAGTGTCTTCTAGTGACACCGGATATCCGAGTGCGGGCACGGATAAGACACGTGCTAACTAAAGTTTAAGACACACCTGGGCTCTTGTCATCTTCTTTTACATGTTTTAAACTTTGTAACTTTTTCAATTATTATACCGACCGCCATCAGTTTAAAGAACAATTATTGAGTAATTTTTTTTTTTGTTTAACTAAATTATGTATTTATGTATTTAAAAACAAATTTTATCTTTCACTATTACACTACACTCTAAAACAATAGTAATTTACTGTATATTTCACAATTTTCATTGAATTAACTGCTCAGTAAGTACTCAAGTTAAAAAGAAACAAATAAAATATTATCCGTACGCTTTAAATGATTCAATTGGTCAGAGAAGGAACAATTGAATTAAATTACGCAGGATCAATTTAACTTGAACTTTAACTATCAAAATTTTATTGTTTTAAAAAATTTATGCATAGTATTATTGCTATGACTACAATCGTAAAATTCAGTCCATAAAATAAAAATCAGGAGACTTTAAGCTGCTACATAGAAAAAAGGTTTACTTGAGCCAAGAAAATATTTTTTTTCTTAATTTTCTTGAGCAAAAAAAAAATTTTTTTTGACAAGAAATTTTACTTATTCCAACAAAATTAATTCTCTTGTTTTAAGAAATACGTATTTTGATCAAAAAAAATTAATTTAAGTCAAGAAAATTTTCTTGTTTTGAGAAAATTCAGCCTCTTGCTCTAAAAAATTTAGTTCTTGATAAAAGTAAATTTTTTTGTCTTAAGAAAATTTTTCTCTTGCTCCGAAAAATTAAATATCTCGATAGAAGTAATTTTTCATTAATATTTTTATTGATTAACATGTCAAAAAATATTGAATCATTTTTTTTCGTTCAATATGTATAATTGCACGCTAAAATAATATAAAATGAATATCAAATATTGAAGAGAAAAATTTTTTCAAGGTGAAAAAATTTTTTCTCAACTGAAGTAGGCAGCACTGCTTCCCTAAAGTATCTAAAAATCTCGATCAAATATAAAAATTTATTGTATCAAGTATTTATGATAATTTGAATGAAGAAAAAATTATTTCCACCAAGAATAGAATTTCAAAAAAAATTTTTCCTCCGGCCAACACAACTTCGGTCTTCTTTCAGGCACCCAAAAATTTTTTTGAGCCTCTATAAAAATATAAATAGTGATATAGTTTCACCCCTTAAATTCTAATAATGATTGATCACTTTCAACATTAACACAATTAATTAAAAAAAAAAAAACAACCGATACTTAGATTAAAATTTTTTCTACTGCTAATTGATCTATCAGTACACGGTAGAAAATTTTTAATTATTTGAGTTAATTACTTTCTACTAAATGTTAGTATTACTCTTATTTCCGTCCACTATCTTATCATTTCTTCAGAAAGCGAGTTAAAATGAAAAAAAGTGAGTAAAACAGTAGGGAACTCGGACACGAAGAGAGAGTTGGACTAATGGCTTAATGGCGAATCGATGTTCAACCAATAGCCGGATGTGCTTCTATTCCAGGTGACAATGGGTTGACGATCGGCAAGAAACATAAAGATCAAGAGACCGCAACCAGCTAAAACTCTCACTTAGAGTTTTAAAAGCCCTGCTGTCATAATATATAAACAAAAAGAAAATTGAAAAGACCTGAATAAGTATCCTCAATTCAAAATGCTTAGAGATTTATTTTGCGCAAAAAATAAAGACAAAAATCGGGTTCATCTTTATTTCAAACGATAGAGCTTATCTTATCAGACGTGGATGGGAAGTCTCTCGATTGCTTGAGTCGATTCACGATGCAGCAGAAGTGTGCTGGTGTTGTGTCGGTTCTGTGGATTTAAAACGAGGTGAAGTATAAGGGGAGTTGCCATAGCACAGTGGATCCATTTATTGAGAATGCCAAGGCCAAGTCAGGGAAGCAGATTAGTTTGGCCAAGTTCGTCAGCCTCTATATTTATAACTTGACTTATATTTGTCAAATTATTAATATGAAAGGAATAAATATAAAGAAATTTTTTATAATTGAGTAGAAACGTTTTCGTCTACTATGCTGGTAATTTGTCACAGTCAAGTAGATTTTACCGATGAGAAAAATGAACTCTGCTTTTGGACACTTGTTTGTATAAAAAATGTCACCGTATAAAATCCAGCGCTGCAAGAAAGGCAAAGAAAGTCTCTGTAATCTTTCCAGATAGATAGATAGCTCTTGAAAAAATAAGGATTAAGATGAAGAAATAGTTCTCCTGATACTCTCTCGCTCGTTACTCATTTGTACTGAGATAATCCGGATGTGGTGAATATTGGCCGGTGTTACTGCAATGGAGAGTGTACACCAATGGGATTAATGAACATAACAGCCTGTCGTTTTGGAGCCCCTGCATTCGTAAGTCTTCCACATTTTCACAAAGCCGACCCGATTTTGAGGAGCCAAATCAGCGGAATGAACCCCCAGGATGATATTCACAATTTTTACGTCACTTTGGAACCCAACACGGGAATTCCTTTGGATGTTGGTGCTAGGTTGCAAATAAATGTCCTTCTTCAACCATCTTTGACGATAAGCTTCTTCAAAGACATGCCGAGAATTTTCTTCCCGATGTTCTGGTTCAATGTCCGGGGCGGAGTTACTGATGAAATGGCTGGAGGGTTGAGACAATTGCTAATGCTACCGACCTCTGGGCTTTATGGCAGTATTATTTTGGCTACCATTGGAGCTACGTTAATTGTGATTGTTATTATTGTACAGTTTATACGAAACAGCCCGCCACTGGTAAGAAAGTTCTAAATTTTTAGTTTAATTTTTTTGTACACGGATAAAAGTAAACTGTAATAAATAACAGTCGATTTATAATAAGTAATGATTAACTGCTAAAAATTACCACTTTAAACAGTAAAATCATGATTTTACTATTCTCATTGTAATATTTACAATTTAAACCTTACAATTTACTCTTTACATGAAAGAAAATACTATTTCAAACAGTCATATTCGCCATGTAAATGTCTAAAATGTTTAAGTATAATAATTAAGAATTCAGACTTTAATATTTATCATTTCGTACCTAAAAAATGATGTTATGATATGTAAAAAGTATAGAATAAAGTTAGTTAATTTCTAATAGAAGCAACGTCAATATTTACAAAGTAAAATGGTAAATTTTAAACGCAACGCTAAAAATCAAACTGTAATTATTGACTTGCTTAGACTGGTAAAATGTATATTTTAAAAGTATAATTTTTACTGTTTGAAATATTAAATTCTCCCAGAGTGAGACCCCCTTCTCTTTCATCTGAGTTCCCCTTCTCTTCATAATATGGACTATATATTGAAATGGCAATTTTTACTGTTTGAAACTGTAATTTTTAAAGATAAAAGAGTCGTTATTTACTATAGTGACAACTACTAATTACTTATTTTGGATATTAAATTATAAATTGTGGCTTTTATACTTTCTACATTAAGTTCTGTAATATTTACATTTTTGCCACTCCGATGTCCGCTTTTCTGTTTGAAACTATAAAAACTAACCGGAATCCGAGTGAATATTACAGTTTACTTTTTTCCGTGTAAAAAAAACAGAGAGAAAAGAAAATTTTTAAATACTACACACAAAAAACAAATTTCTTGCGCCAAGAAAATTTTAAGGAAAAAAAAGTTATTTTGGAGCAAGAAGAAATTTTCTTGGCTCAAGAAATTTATCTTGTCTCAAGAAACTTTGACTTCATTCAAGAAATTTTCTATCTTCCTTGATATTTTCTTGAGCCAAGAAAATTTACACTCCAGTCAAGAATTTTTTTTTTTCAGTGTAGCAAGAGAAAAATGCTCAAAGTATTATTTATCAAAAAAAAATTACACTTTAGCCCGAAAAATATTGCTCTACAGCCAAAATTTTGAAGTTTGAATTACAAAAAATATTTTTAACGATTTATAATTGAAACTGGAGGTATTTTAGCATGAGTCTGAGCTAAATGAGATCATATTCCTGGATTTTTTCCCTTCAAACGGAGTTACTTATCATCAGCAGACAGAGAGACCACTGTTGCACTTAGATATCTTTTCTGTATCATTCTTTCTCTCTCTTGCTCTCTGAAAGCAGTCTCCGTATACAGCCCTGGACCGTTCTTAACCACGAGGATCTCGACGAACAAGATAACACGGCGCCAGGGAGAGCATCTTCTCTTTTCAGCTCCAAGAGGCCAGCGGTCACCGACTCCGTCAAGCATCTCTTCAATTTAAATAAAAACTATTTGAAAAAACGAAATTTATTACTCACCAAATGAAACTGAGTCTCCGTTTTAAACTTTAACTGTGTACCCAAAAGTATTTTCCTGTATAATAACAGAAATTTAAAACTAATTAAAGAATAAATCTATAAATAATCTCGATAGCAAGATAAACCGCGAGTTAAGCCAACAAAACATTTAAAATAAATAAAAGGCAAGTTTGATTTTGAAAGCATTAAATACATTGTTTCTATCCTTGTCTTGTCTACTTGGTGGCGTATTGCTCGCGTGGGCCCCCGAAGCGCGGGCACGGATAGGTGGCCACAGTTTACTATCAACTCGACCGATCTAGAACGAGGCCGATAAGCGTCCGGGTCCAAGCAAGTCCACGATAACGTCGCGACGATACAAACCCTGAACTATAACGTCAGCTCCTCCTATCCTTTTCTTCTTCTTCTTCTTCTTCTTCTGTCATCTTCTCATTCTCTGTTAATTTTGTTCCTCTTCTTGTTCACTTCGTAGCATTTTCTATTTTGGTTTCAAAAAAAGAATAGTTTAAAAAATCCAATTATTTATTCTTGAACACTCATTTCATAATCAAAGTAATTGATGAAATAAAAATTTTGATGTAAAAAATTATTTTATTTAAAACATTTCTCAAGCTGATGATAAAAAAACTCACGTTTAATCAGCTAATTTTATTCAATATTAAAGTATATAAACGGTATAAATATTTTAGAATCAAAATTTACAATTTTAAATTAAGGAGATCCACGCGAAGTTGTCAAATTTTTGAAACTTCCTGAAAATTTGTAAATTCAATCTACGTAGCCTAATAATTAATAAAAAAATTAAAGAACAGATTCCCGGGATATTTAATTAAATAATTAGGTTTGAAAATTGTAATTTTTACAAGTAGGTAAATGGAGATTCCACCAGCCGTGTATTTGGTCAAGAATTTAATGCAATTAACGATTTTAAAAAAATTTTATTTTCATTGAATTTGATTGAAAAAACAATAAGCTTTCAAGTGCTATATTTTTTATTAGTCAATTAAATGTTAATAATTATTTAATGAGTAAATTTTTCGGAAATTTCCTCAAAAATGTTATTAATTAATTTAAAAATGAATTTTAAGATGTATAACAAAAGTATTTCTACGTATTATTTTTTTATAGACATTCTTTACACTAGGAGGGTACTTGGATCTCCTTAAGTTTCATTAATTTCTGTTCTCGAGAGTTAATTTTTGAATAACCCGCCTTTTTACTTGAGAAACTATATATTCGAGTAGAAGTGTATTACCACGCCACCTCTCGATGATTTCGAACGATACTCGATGTAGTATAAACGATAAAACGTAGAAGTGTAATCTCACTCCTCAAATAAATTTACATTTTAAAAAAATAACCAAAACGGCCGATCGAAGAGTTAAAAAATTATTGTGTAACTGCCCGTCAGAATATATTTATAATAATCAAACAAAACAACAGAGAACTACGAATTTCAAAATAATTTTGTGCATTGGTCACATGTAAAGATAAAAAAATAGATTCAGTTTAAAAGATTTGGTTTTTAAAACCTGGAGTGTTGTCAACTCCAAAACCTGTTTAAGGAATTAACGTAGTAAATTACTAAAACAGTTATTTTATATGATTATCTCGATTAATCGATTTAAAAGTTTTTTAATAATTTAAATTAATTTTAAAAAACTATAAAGTCGTTTTGATTAAAGTAAAAAACATAATCATGTCTACTTATGTAAACATTGGTATAACTAAGCCAGTTAAATAATTATCGTTATCAGCGAAGCTACTGATTACTTGAAAATAGAATAAGTTGGTATAATTTAGTGCGGTGTGTCACATATTTTTCAGTGTGATATTTTATTAGTTCTGTTCGTGTTATACGAACAGAAAGTATTACATATATATAGAGAGAGAGAGAGAGCCAAGGTCTCAACTCGTATCGGCACCTTGGCCATGATTGAAGACAAGTTTAAAGTGGAAGAAAATGTTTACTTGGCTTATCAAATCTCCATTGAGACGTTCATGGACACGACAGACCGTGACAAAACATAAGAAAGAAAGGGAAGAAAGGAGATACTGAAGGAGAAAAAAAAAATAACAGTGATAACAACACAGGTAGCAGTCGCTGGAAGTTGAGGACTGCTTTCAGTAATAGTTATTCCGGCGAGTAGAAAACACCTCATTTCTTCGTTCCTCTTTCTTGCTGCTCTGCTACCGATTATTTTTATTTAAAAGAAAAAAAAAAGTACTCCATATTTTTTTTTTTCTTATACTGTATTTTGACTCAAGTTTAAAATGTTATGAAGTTAGTTACGTGGTGATTAACACGGGAATGTTCACATGATTAGATAAATCGTAAAATCTATTTATTCGAATGGTTATCGTGCAATGTAATGTGTTTATAAAACGCGAGTTATTTTTTATTGCTAACTTGAATTTGAAGAAGAAAAAAAAAATGACAATAATAAAGAACAGAACGAGATAAAAAGAAATAAAGAATAAGTAACAGATCACGACTTGGTGATTACTCATGGTTACTGCGTCTTCATAACAATAGCCGGTGGGCCACCCATGGGTTCGCGGTGATCAAGATCCTCACTGGCTAGTATAGTACGGAAGCAAATGAGAGAAGTCTCATCTCTCATGTGACAAAGTGACGTGAATCTTCTTAAGAATGTGCGGATTGTATTATTTACATTGACGGTTTTATTTGTTTTTATTTTTATTTATTTGCTTTTATATTCATTTTTAAAATGAGCGTTATTCTTTGGAGACGAAGGACCTGCGTCAGGACGCTAATAAGTAAGATATTTCATTTTAGTATTTTTTTTTTAAATAAATTTCTGGGTGGCGATTGACCTAGAAAGGCGGGAAAAGTCTTAAAAAAATTTTTAATAAAATTTTGCATTAATTTTTAAATAAATAAACAAAATTATATTTTTTAATTATTTTTAATAATAATAATAATAATAATAATAATTATTATTATTATTAAATTGTGAAAAAAAGCACTAATAATTAAATAGCATTACCTCGTGGAGCAAGCAGGGGCGTAAAAGAGAGCGGAAGCAGAACTGAACGTCAACCTGACAGAGAAAAATTTTGTTTCTCATAAAAGACATGCGCGGGAAATTTAAAAAGTTTAGAATTATTTATTTTTTATACAACATATACAACTAACTTCACTATGAAAATTTATGTAGCAGACATTTAATAATTTTTTTAACAAATAAATTATTGCAAAAAAAATTGACATGTAGAAATTTAAAGAAATTAAAAATGCAATTTTTTTAAAAGTAATTTTTCAACATTTGGAATATCTAATCAAAATAAAGTTAGCCGACATCTAAAAATTATTAGAATTTTTTTTATTAAAAAAATTATTACAAAAAAATAAAAAAAAATTTTCACGTGTGAAAAACTTCAAAAACTGCAAGTGCAATTTTTTAAATGTATTTTTTTGTTTTAATTTAATTATTAAAAAAAATCAAAAAATTTAGAACGTCGGCTAACTTTAATGACATGAGCGACTACATTAATTTTTTACAATAAAATAGTATTAATTATAATCAGAAACATTATATTTGGTTGATTAGTTTTGTATTTTTCAATTATTTTGCGAGAAAATTAAAAAGTTTAATTATTATTTTTTTAGTCAGTCTTTATATTTTATTTAGAATTGGAAAATCTGAAAATAGGCTTACAATCGTCGCCCTGAATTTTTTTTTTGGTTAAATTAATACTTAAATGTCACTTTTTCTTTAATCAAAAAGCTCTCAAATTTTCTTGCTAAATTCGACAATAAAAGTCCTCTTTGCCCTCTAATAAAAACAATGTCAGTTATTTTTATCAATTGACATTTATGACTTTTTTCTATTTATTTCTAAGCAGTAAAAAAAACTATAAGTACTTGTGTACTTATTTAATTACTTTTCAATCCATAAAGATCTCAAGTTAACCGAAATCATTGATCAATAATAACAACAACACACTGAGAATTAAAAATTTTTAATGACAAAAAATATTTTAGTAACTCGAAATAGCATTAATTTTATTGTACGACAAAGTAATTATTGTAGAATAAAATATAATGTTTTACAACAAAGAATTGAAAATGAAAACAAACTGTTTATTACTCATGTTCCGTGTTACTTTGTAACACAAAACAGTATACCATAAAAAAATTCTCAGTAATTTATTGATAATAAAGTTATTGTTGTGAGATCGAAAACAATGTACTCCGCATAGAGTACGAGATAAAAAAAAAAACAATCATTAACGATTATCTCAGTATTCTTTTATTAACGATTAAAATCTCAAAAATATTTTAATAACCTATCTCTACTTTTATATATACATACTGATTTTAATCTGCTGTTATTACGTAAATTACATTATTACATTAACTGATTAATGACTATAAATATAAAGCATATCTCAATAAAATACAATACGTAACTTGTATCACTAAATCTTCAATTATAAGAAAAAATTATCATAAAATTTAGTACATCTATGCAGACACACATACATATTTATATATTTATATCTGAAGATCTTAAAGTTCAGGAATAACCCAAGTTATATCAAACCATCAATCTCTGAGCAATTTTATTTGAGAAACACGAGAGCTTACAATTCAAAAAAATATTATTGTGAGAAAAAAGTATATTTACAAACAATTTATCTATTTTAAAAAAAAATCTTAAAGTTTAAATTATTTTTGAGTCAACTATCACGATTGAAAATCCGTTAGTATCTGTTGTTGATCTCAGCAGAGTTTTGAGTTGCCAAATATAACTACAATGTGAAATTTTCTACGGCTAGAAAGTGCAGCAAAGAGAGGGAGAATAAAAGTAAAGGAATAGAAGGAGAAAATGAGATCAGAGTCATGGATAGACAAAAGAGAAAGAGATATTAAGGGGTGTATATGAACACCCAGAGGGCTTCCACGAAAAGCATCAAGAACGAAATAAAAGATAAAGGTAGGGAGATGAGGACGCCGGGTTAACCAACAAGCAAATTAACACGTGGGAGGGTCCGATCGGCCAATAAGATAATTGTGCAACGAGGGGCTTCTCTTTCTATTCCACTAATTTTCTTTCTCTTTTACTCACTTTGCCTCCCTCTTATTTTAAAACTCTTGCTATCTTTATTTTCTCCCTTTTATGTACATTACGTTACATACGTTACGTTACGATACGTTACGATACATTACATTACATTAGCCACACGAGTAGATCTGGGAGGCGTGTAGAACGATGGATGGATCGATTGATTGAGACAAGCCTCAAGTCTTGTTGGAATTTCATTTGCCAATAAATGTATTTGCAAAACCATCATAAATATGTGGATGATTTTTTTTTTTTTTTTATCAAAATAAATCTTGATACTGTTGCTCATATTTTTATATTGATTTTACCGTCAATAAAATATTTAACGATGAAATATTTTGACGAAATGAATTTGAAGCAGACTAAGCAGGAAAATAGATTGAATGAATGGCGGATAGAAGGAAAAAGAGCAGGAGGAGGAATAAAAATGAATAAAATAATATAATGAAAAATAAAAAATAACAGCAGCTTGTGAATTAACGACCTCTTGCACTCTTTGAATGTCTGTCCTATCTCTCGGCAGCAGGCACTCTCGGGGGCCCGTACAGACCAGGGAATAAAAATGCAAGTCGTCGTAGACGATAAGCAGAGTGAGCAGAGAGCGATAGAACCGGGCCAAACATTTACCCGCTCGACACGATAAGATGCCGTATCTCTCTTGAGAACTTGGTGTTTTTACGTTACTCTTTCTCTGGCACAGAGTGCCACCAACTACTGCACCACTACATTCAAACTACTATACATTGTATATGTATAGATATAAATGAAAAATACACGGCCGGTTTTGCATGCTGTATATATCAGTAGTTTCAACGACGAGAAATTATATTGCGATAGCTATTTTTAATGAACCTTCTTTAACTTCTCGACGACTTTTCATTTCTGATATGAGATCCTATTTTCTTGATATGCATTTCTTTTTTTTCAAGATCTGTTCTATTTTTTTTTTTTTTATTTCTTATGTGTATTGCGAATATGAGAAATAGAATACAGAATTAATCTTCTGACGGAAAAAAAATTTTTAGACTTATACTTAGATTTAAGGAAGATATTATAAAAAATTTGATTTTAAAAGAAAAGGAAAAAAAACATATTGCATTGAGCACTTTTTCGGTTTATTTAAAAATTGTAATTTATACGTTTAAAAAATTGCAATTAAAATAAAGTTAGCCGATATTTAAAAATTTTTAGAATTTTTTTTTTATTGAAAAAAATAAAAAAAAAATTTGCACGTGTAAAAAACTTTAAAAACTGCAAGTGCAATTTTTTAAAAATATTTTTTTGTTTTAATTAAATTATCAAAAAAAAAAAAAAAAATTCAGAACATCGGCTAACTTTAATGACTTAAAATTGCACGGATATTTTTTTTTAAACTTTAACTACAAATTTAATTTTCCCTAAAAAACATATTTTTTTAAATTTCTTAAAATTTACCAATCTGATAAAAACTCGATTTTAAAAAATTTTAATTTTTGACTTTATAAAAATCATTTGAACATTAAAAAAAATTCTAAAGAAAGCTCAACCACGAATGAAATTTCTAGTCCATACAAATGATTAACTATATAAAAATAAAGTTTGAATATAAAATAATAATGATACAGAATACGAGCTGATAAAATGAGAATAATATGATTTTTACCAAAGATTATTGTTGAGAGAGACTTTCTCGTCTTTCCCTATAGCCATTCGTGATCCACTGGATCAATCGCTCACGATTCACGACTCAGCGGATAAATCAGAGATATCAAATACACTTATACATATACATATATATACTGGTTATTATTAAATCCATCAATTTTTTAGGGTGATGATAAACTAAAAATATGAGTAGATACAGATTATATTACAGAGTGTACTTTTAGTTTTGTTATGAATGGAATGTCGATGCTCAAGGGTATTAGATCTCGAGAACAAAAAGGCAAAGGTGCTCGGTAGGGTCAGACGTATCCTTAGATCTAGAGCCAACAACAATTAGCTCGGAGGTCAAGGTTCGATCTGGAAGGTGGGCGTTTCGTCGAGGGAGACTCGAGTAAACAAATCATCACCAAGTCAGGGTGAACCAGAGTTCTATTATGTCTCGTCTGCAGGGAAAATTTAAGTATACTAATTCATGATATACATTTGTTAGAACTAATATTTATTTAAATATATCATAATATTTTTTTTTTTTTTGACATTTAAAATTTTAAATTATAAAAATTAAAAATTTTATTTCATTAGATTTTAAAATTTATAAATTAACTAAAATAATTTTGACAATTTTGAACTTGATTGGGTTGTAAAATCCATCAGTTTAAAATTATTTACAGAATTTTTTTTTTTTTTTTTAACATACCCGGAAAGAACAAAATTACACTCCATATCCTCCCATATTACACTCAGTGTAATCTGTGGTGAAAAAAAATTTCAGATAATGTCAAATATAATCCAGATTGTACTAAATTATTTTTGTATTATACTCAGTGTAATCTCCGATTTGACCAAGTAATTTTTCTGGTTATACCGCCCCAGATTACACTGGATATAATCCGAAAAAATATCCCGTATAATTTGAATTATAATCAGTAAAATCTTGGATTATATAATTTTTTCAAAAATTGTGATATTTAACTTTTTTCTTTTTTAATTTGTGAATTTTTTTGAAAGTTTGTTAAATTTATGATAATTTTTTTTTTATAATTGTTCAGTTTTTATGTATTTTTCCAAAATGTAATGCCATGCATGGATAGAAAATATTAAAGGATCATTTAAGCACAATTTTTCCGAAAATTTGGGGTTGAAAAATTTTTGGTAAATATTTTCAAGTGGGGTCACTATTTTTATTTTTATTTTTTTGAACGAAATTTCTATTTGATTTCATTGATATATTTAAAAAAAAATGCACAATTAAAAAAAAAATTGACTACCACAATTTTCACAAATTTTATAAATTTTCAAAAAAATTTTTAAATTAAAAAAGAAAAAATTTAAATATCACAATTTTTGAAAAAATGATATAATCCAAGATTCTACTGAGTATAATTCAAATTATACGGGATATTTTTTCGGATTATATCCAGTGTACTTACGCGGTATAACCAGAAAAATTACTTGTTCAAATTGGAGATTACACTGAGTATAATACAAAAATAATTTAGTATAATCTGGATTATATTTGATATTTTCCGAAATTTTTTTTCACCACAGATAACACTGAGTATGATATGGGAGGATATGCAGTGTAATTTTGTTCTTCCCGTGTAAGCTTGGTTTCAATTATTTAGTTTTTAAAAAGATATAGTCCAAATATTTCAAATAGAACAAAATTTTCTTTTAATAAATTTTAGATTTTTTCATTGATCAATTTTTTAAATCGACCCAGTTTATTTATTGTGTACTCAGTGATTTCAATAACGTAAAAATAAAACGACTAGCAGAAGATCCGGTACCTTGAAATTCAAATTTGATTCTCGTACTGGACCGGGTTTATATTATGTCACAATTTAATCATAGATTGTCTTAAATCACCGTCACATTTTTCAATAAAGTTTTCTCAAAAAAAAAACTAGTTAAGTAAAAAAAATTAATTTTATTATTTAAAAATTGAGATATTAAAATTAAGAATGAAATAAAAATTACAAGGATTAAGATATAAATTATTATTTTATCATTAGCAATAAAATATAAATAAATATGATGTAGGAGAATGAACATCTCAATATCCTTACACTTAATAACAAGATACGATATTTCAATTAATTATCATGAAAAAAAAAGTAGCTGTATAAAAAAAGGAAAAAAAAGTGGGCAAAGTAATGGATTATAAAATAGATTGATGATGTAGGTGTAATGGTCTGAGAGGTTGAATGGAATCAAGTGCAAATGGTTGCGATTAACACGTTGTTTGTATAGGCCAATGTATAATAACAGGTTGCATAGGTATCCAATAGTATCTCACGAAGGGCATCTCGGGTTCTCGTATAAAGCGAGTCGAGGGTGAGATGGAGGGTACAGGTACTATAACAGTAAGGCTCATATCGGCAAGAGCAATATGACCAACTGAGGAACTGAGTGACGAAGAGGAATCTTGAGTATAAGTAAATAAGCGTGTAGTAAGACTGAAAGTTTGAGAGGGACAGCAAGAGAAGGTCGAGTCTCGGGTTGTTCAGAGGTAAGACCTCTCTGCTTATGGATATATATATGTGTGTACTTCAGTAATAGCAATAAATGAGGATGAGAGACAGAGACAGAGATGAGAGGTGTGTGCGAAAGTAAAAATTTAGTATATCTACATTGAATCTGGTCTGTCTCTCTTTCTCTGCACCTGGCATCGTGATCTCCCTAAGGCCCTTCCAATTCTACTCCGGTCTCAACTCAGTACTCACCAAGTCAGATGTAGATGAACAAGAGGAAGGCGGAGGACACACGCGCTGTACCAAACAAACCAACCATCAGGCACCAACCTGGAGAGGATAGGATGATAGGATGCAGGATGGGAATTCAGTGATCATGTGGGAGCGAGGCACTTATCGAGTGAGAGAACCGTTTGCTGGAAAAGAGGGACAGGATGATCTCCAGTGTTGATATCGTAACCCAGAGAAAGAGAAAATAAGAAAGAGACAAGAGGTGGGCTTATAAAACCTCTCCTCATAACTTACACGTTGTATACTGATCGTCCTGGCAGTCTGTGGCCGCGAAACGACGCGAGGAGTCTTTATCGCTGATCGTCATCTAAACAGCCGAGTAGAGGGACCAGGTTCAGTCTCAGTAGATCCCAGGATTCAACGTCCTGCCATTTTATCCATTTTATCCACTTTATCCATTTTATCCATTTTTTCATTTTTTAAATGTCTACCCTTTTGGGTTTAATCAACTGTTAGTTTATCTAACTAGATTTTTTTTGTTTATAGCCACTATCATTAGACAACTAGATCATTCATCAAATCATACAAAATTATACAGCCGTTTTTTATTGATAAAATTAATCAATTTATAAAAGAATAATAATATAATCAACAGAAAAATTTTTTCCGACTATTTTAATCGTTAATTCATTCAGTTATTTTTTTAAATTGACAGAAATAATTTTTATCAAATTATAAATCGTGCAATTATCAAAAAATTGCCTTTATAATTGATTACAAATGAATTAAAAATTTTTATAAGATTTTTTTTAAAATTTAAAACTTTTGATTAATCAAAAGTTTAAATTTTACGTGAAAATAATTAAAAAAATTTTTTACAAACATATTTTTTCTCTTAAAAGTGTTTTCAAAGAAAATACAAGAAACTATCACAAACTGATAAGAACGTCCGGATAAATCGGACCCTAAGTGATGGAAATTTATTAAAACAATATATAATTTAATCATGAATACAATTATTAATATTCTTTAAATAACACCCGAGGTTATGAGAGATTATCATTATTCCGACTTAATGATTGTTGATTGTTTTTATATTGACGTTTTTGATTAAACAAAATCGGAAAACTCCTGGCAGACTTGCTATGTATTCTAAATAGACAAAACAGTTGTCCAATGACTAAAACTCTTTTATATCACCCCCTCTTATTGTAAAGCTCTGGTGAATTTTAACCGGTGGTGACTGGCGGTGGCGACCGCGTGCGCTAAGCGATAAGCCACCCCCGACCGCTACTGCTTCAACTTTCCGGGATGGATCAAGTCATTCCATTCGTTTTTTTGTTTATTTTTTGTTTTACACTCTTACACACCTTTGTTGGATTAATTTAATTGTGTATTGGACTTACCCAATTGAAATAATAAAAAAAAAAAATAGTTTTTATTCCGTTATTTATTACTTTATTACTAAAATAAGTAAATAACTAAAAATATTTCAGGAATAAATTTAGGCAATAATATTTTAACGTACCTTAACACACACACACACACACACAAATTGACGGGGTATTTTATAGGGGTGTATTTACGATCGCGATTCCTCTGGGCGTATCGACAGGAAGAGAAATAAGAGGGCGCTCTTATCTTCCAGTAACGACGCCTCGTTATTAATCGGCGTTCAACGGGCTCGAGATAGTACACCCAAAGAGTACGAGTAGGAAAAGGGGTGGAGAACCGTTGTATGCACCTTCACGCACCCTCATACCTTTCATAATATACTATCCTATCCTATCCATTATTATTATTATTATCATCATTACATTCTTTATATTTGAATTATAAAATTCTTGTCAAGTATCAATATCTCTGTTTTATACATATAAAAGCAAATTAGACGACGGGGTGGTTAAAATCATTTAAAAAAAAAAAAAAAAAAAAAAATACTGAATTGATGAAATCTTCTGTTAAGAGATATATTTCTAGTCTGGTATTTTTAGCATTATTTATTTTAATTTAATTTAACATTTTTAGCAAATTAATATTTAATTTACCATTTTTAGCAAATATTTATTGATTTTTCAAAAATATTAAAACAAGAAATTAAAAACCCAAAAAGTTAAGGGTTAGTATAGAGAAAAAAAAATGATAAGACTTCGTATCTATGATTTAAAATTTTTTAATCACCCGAAATTAAAAAAAAAAAATAGATTCTTGATCAGATAAATACGGTGTTCTCGTCGGAACTATAGAATAGTCAAAATATTTTAGGTACACAGAAAAAAAAATTTACTTGAGTCAACTTAATAATTTTGAAGAATTTCATCTTCTTGATTTGAGTAAAAAAATTTTTAAACCAATAAATTTTTGTTAGTTTAAATAAATTTTACTTAATTCAAGAATTTTTCGTCTTGGTCCAAGACAGTGAAACTCTTCAAAATTATTTTCTTGGTTTAAGAATTTTTCTTTTGATTCAAATTAATTTTTTTTTTCCGTGGAATTATTTACAAGTAGGCTCAAACCTATTTTTGGCCATATCTAGGTGAAAAATTAATTTTTTTTTATTCTGCTTGTTTTTACGGTGGATTTATGGTGGTAATATCGAAAATATCAACAAATTAATATTTCGATTTTTTTTTGCCTTTAAAAGATGGAAAAAATTTTGGTTTCGATATTTTTGGATAAAATTTATATTTTATTTTTTTTTATCTATTTTTTTTTGAAGGAAATAAAAAAAAAACGAACAAAAAAAATTGATTAATTAGATTAAGAAAAAAAAAATAATTACCCATTTTTTTCGTAAAAAAGATTTTTTTTTCATCTAATTTTCAAATTTTAAAAAATTGTAAAAATAAATATTTTTTTATAAACCTAGTTTGGATAATAAATTTTTGAAATCTTCCGAAATTAGTGAGTTGCTACGTCATTAACACAGCTATCTCTTAAAATAATTAAAATTAAAAAAAAATTGGTGTAAAGACATTTTTTCAAACCTTTAAAAATATGTAAAAAAATTGATTTTTAAGAATTGCAGACCATTTTATCCCCAAAAGAAGCAATTAATGCAAGTTTATGTAGGCTCTTGGAAGCTCATTTTTTTGACTCGGGTCAATAGACTTTTTTCTTTTATTATTTATTTTGATATTGAGACCCAGTTACCAAGAAAGTCAACCATGCACCTACCCTACAACTGTATCCACATCATGCTCATACTCACCCTTTTCTTCATATCACTACCACGTTAACCAATGCCTCGGATGTGCGGGTAGTGATGATTTATTATTTTTATCTCAGTGGGTTCTCGCTCGGACGGTTTGCTGTAACCAATTCGAGCGAGAGACTGAAGAAAACGATCTGGAAGGTGATCTAGAGTCTGTTATCATCAGGATGAGTTTAAATCTTTTTCCTATTTTATATTGTAGGTATATTTTTTTAAAAATAATTGTGGATGAAAAATAAAACTTATGACTTTTAGTAACTTATAGTGGAAAAAAATTTTTAATTATCGCTGATATCGTTGGAAAATCCGGAGCAATAGTCGTAAGTCTTTAACGCAATAGATTTGGGTTCGATGCTCTGTATGAATTTCACTTTTTTGTTAAATGAAATTCAAACTGATAAATATTTTATTTATAATTAAAAAAGACAGAAATTTTATCTTTTATAAAAAAAAGGAGTAATACAATTATGACAATAAATGTAAAAATAAATTCTTACTTAAAAATATTTTAAACTGAAAAAAACTATTTAATCGTCTTGATTAAAAAATTTATTATTTTGAAGCTCGTTTTTTTTTTGGCTTTAAAAATTTTATATTTTTAGCTTGATAAAATTTTTCTTCAATCGAAATACCAAAAAAGTGTAATGATATAAATTTGAATAATTTTTGGTATTCTTGAAACAATTTGGTAGTAAATTTAAGATTAAAATTATAAAATAAATAATTTTTTCTCTTCATTTAAATATTTTATGCTATCAATTTAAGAGTGAATTTTTTGGCTAAAAATAACTGAATATCTCGAAACAATTTTAAAAAGGATATTTTTCTCGCATTTACACTGAAAAAAAAAAAAAAAAATTAACTTGAATCAAGAAAAAAATTCTTGAATTGAATAAAATTTACTTAAACCAAGAAAAATTCTTTAGTTTAAGAATTTTTCAACTTAAATCAAAAAGATGAAATTCTTCTTAATTCAAATAAATTTTTTTTTCTGTGTAGTAGTTTTTCTCAATGCATAAATTTATTCAGATTAAAATGTTGTAATCAATGTGACATAAAAAAACTGATGAAAAATAAATGTTTAATTTTATCGGGAGCTTAAAGTAAGAAATAAAAAAAAAAAAAAGGTAAAGGGGTAATGATGGGTCGCGGTGCATTAGCATAGACAATGGTCTTAAGTGGCGATAAGTCGTGTCTCACGGGCTTTTTAGTTCGACGGTGAAATGGGTTGTGGGTTATGTGTCGTAGTAAAAGGGGTGAGAAAGACGTTTGCTAGTTCTCGACCCTAACTAACGACTCGATGAAAAGCTCGTTGGTAACGTCGGGACTGGTAGAAGATAGTGTCGGATATTAGGCCTTATATTCACATTCCTCTATACATACATACCTACTTTCTATACCTTGGAATTAAACCCTCGCTGATTGCTAAGAAATTGCCCCAGTGAAATATGCGAGCTTCTCAGAAATCTAGGAGACTCTTGACAATAAAATCCCTTAGAAGTTAAAGCTCTAATTCATGGTTCTCCAGTATGCATTGCCTTCTAAATCTTGCATTATCTAAAACTTCATAGCTTATTTTATTAGTTAGTGTGATAATAAATTGGCAATAGAGCTAAAAAATGCAATGGTAAAAAAAAAACGAAATTTACAATTGAAGATTAATCAATAGTTAATACATAATCATCTGGAAAGACAGCTCTGGGGATGAAGTAAACGTCGGCTTGAGGCAGCTCATCTCCGTCGTTGGACTACCGACGGGTATGGAAACGGATTTAGCTGTTGAAACCCCGAGTACTAGCGAATGGGTGAGAGAATGTGCTGCTATCCCGGTATCGGGTGAATTGAGGGAGAAAGAGAGAGAGAGAGATTGAGGGAGAGGGTTGGTCGCCGTCCCGTGCGCGATCAACTGAAAGGGATTCTCCGATTTACACAAGTATATTGAATTTATTGAGATGAGCCTAGGGGATACCAAGCCAGAGGATATTAGCTGCCTACCAGCCATTCCGACGTTATTCTCACACCCCTTTGCTGTTACCACTTTCTCATCCCTCGAATTCAGTATCCACTACTAAACTCATAACTCGCTATTCTCCATTTGCTTCCTCTTTTTCTCTCTCTTTTCTTCGATTTCGGAACAACCTTTATTAAGATTCTTGTGATTTATTTCTAATGTTCTTATGATACCTAAAAATTACCCCAAAAATAATAATAATAATAATAATAATAATAAATTTTATTGTTTTTTTTTTTTTGTTACAGGTAAGTCGTAATTCATTGAAACAACGATGTAGTCCACAAATAGGTATATATCTCATAATAATATTCTATCAAACTGAGAGGAGTTAGAGAGTGGTCTTTGGATTTTGTGGTTTTGATCCTCAGGGTCCTTATCAGTCGCGACCAGTCATGACTCAGAACTTAACTCTTTTTGTCCACTCGCCTTCTACTCTCTCTCTTTTTGCTTTAACCACCACCTTAACCACAATAATATATTTTTATTTTTTAAAAACAATATAGATAATAACTTAATCCCAAAAATACTTATATCATTTTTTTTTTAAAACTACTGATTTAAGAGAAATATTTTCTTCAAAATTTTACTTTTATTTCAAAACGTTGAGTTTTCTCCAAAATTTTTATTTTGAAACTTAACTTCTCAAAATTAACTCTCTAATAACGAGAAAATTTAGCGACCATGCGCCACCTGTCGGAGGTTTTTAATACTACTTTATACCAAAAAATTATATACACTGATAGAAGGGTTTAGTAACAAAATTTTTAATTTATTTGGAAAAAAAATATATATTTAGTCTGGAGATATTTTTTTAATACCTACTAAATGATTTAGTAACTATTACTAAAGCTTATTAAATAGAACTAAATCCTTCTATTAGTAATATCGACGAATTAAATCATATTAAGTCTGATTTAGTTTGATAAAAGCAATTTTCATTTCAAACTATATAAAAACTACACTGAGAGACAATTTTATTTAATAGTAATAAAATTTTATTACTATTTAATAAAATGTTTATTAAAAGATTTTACATTAAAAATATATTTGAATATATTATAATTAATTGATGAATATTAATTTTTTTTTTTTAATTATTTGTTTTAATGACTTAATATTCGTATGAAAAACACATATTAGTATTTAAGAAAATTTTATTAAATACTAATAAAATTTTATTCATGTGGAATATAATTTTATTACTATTAACTAATTTTTTTTTTTTAAGTCCAAATAAACTTTTTTATTACTATTAAATAAAATTGTCTCTCAGTGTAGTCAAATTTGCTGACAATCATATAAAATTTTTTTACGGTTTCGTGAATTTTTCTTGAACTAAAATAGCATTTTTATCAGTATTCATGCAGTCTTATGAAAATTTTAGTACTAAAATCTTAAAATTTAAACCAAAAAAAAAAAAAAAAGATTGCATATGATTGAAGAAAATAACTAATAGCAATTAAAAAAAAAAGTAAAAATACGGGAAAAAAATTTGGACGTTCGTCTAGGGATATGTTTGACGTTATCAAGTAGCCATGTCTCACTTGGTCTCTCCCTCAGAGTCATTCTTTCAGTGTGGGCCGCGATTCGGGCACACAAGGGTGATATTTAGATATTCTAATGGTGCCCTGATAACGAGACGCTTGCTACTGCGATAAAGACGACGCGAGTCGAGCAGCCCTCTGTACACCTTCTTACTCTGGTTGCCCCCATAAGCCTCCCCGATTTTCTCACTCCCTTAGTTTCGCCTCTTGGTACGATGTCGACGCTGCGCCTCGCAGATAACGGAACTCTTGCAGCCTGGTTGTTTACGTACACTCGCAACCCCCGCCGGACACGCTAGTGTATGTTATTTATAAATTTATGGGGGCTGTAAGAGTTAAAAGCCCAACGACAAAGACGACCGCATTACCTCCATATACAAACACTCACACTCTTATACTTTCAAAATATATTGCAATATACACATGTATATAACCGCATGTACTACCTCAACCTCGGCGATATGTGGCTTCATCCGGTTATCTCGGTACCTGCACTTTTTTAAAATATTTTACCGACTAAATTTAAGACATAATGGAAAGTAATAACGACTACACCCTTAACAGAGAAAAGTACTATATTTTAGTGGAAGCTACAGCTCTAGAGTTAAGCATCTAAGACTATCAATTGAATCAAGAATAGTTTTTTCTGTTTCAACATCTAATTATTGAAACAGAAACTTAAGTCCCATAAAATTTATGTGTATGTCATTTACAGAAATTTTGTAGCTCACACTGATAGAAGGATTTATTAACTATTAATAATTTAATTTATTTAAAGACAATTATTTAATTTATTTAATTTTTTAACATTCAATAAATATTTATTTGGGAGAAAAGTAAATTTATTAATAGTTAATAAGGATTTACTAATAGTTTTTATTTTAAATAAATATTTGTAAACATTTATTAAATCTTATGATTTATCAGTTAATTAAGCTTTTTAAATATAAACAATTCCTTCTATCGGTGCAGAAACTTTTTAGCTTGATTTAAAATTCATTTTTTTTTCATCAATGTAAAATTTTGTAGTTCATTTCAAACTTTATCTCTTTTTTTAACAAATTTTAAATTAAAAAATTTTTAAAAATTTTTGAGAAAATTTTTAAATTAAAAAAAATTTTAAATTAATAGTTACTAGTAACCTTGCAGTCACTATATGACTGTCGTGATTTGTGAACTATGAATAAATAAAATTTTGCTTGATTAAATGACGACTTTTGTTAAATTGCACTGTACTTTCTTATCTATTGACGTTTTTAAAGATCTAAGTTCATCCCGATGTTACACTCATCAAGATCTTTCATTTGAGTACCCACATCAATTTTTTATATATTTATATATATTACATATATGTATAGATGAAAAATATATGAAAATGCATGTGGGTACTCAAATGAAAGGTCTTGATGAGTGTAACATCAGGATGAGCTTATATCTTTAAAAATGTCCATGATTCACAAGATACAAGGTCATTTCTTAATTATGTACCAAAAGAGATAGATCAATTTTCGAATGCAAATTTAACCATGAAAACCCATTTTATCATATAAATAAAGTGGCCACAAAATTTTGCTTATTACATTTACTAAAAACTGCATACTTTTTTACCAAATGATAAAAAAATCTTGTCAAAAATTAATTAACCAAAAACAAAAATTCTTGACTTACCACCTTTTAAACCCATTTTGTTGGTTCAAAATAATTTTCTTGAATCGAGTTTTCCTTTCAATGTATAAAGGTAGCGGGAGAGGCAGAGGTAACTCCGCAAGAGGATGAGGGATGTAAAGAAGTATAAGATTGGAGAGGGTTGATAACACCTGGAAAAGGGTGAGATTATATCGTCGCCATATTAGAGGAAGTTATAAATCGCATCGAATCTAAAATTGATCTTTTCTGTGTAACCGTGGTCGAGGACATTTTGCGTTTCTCTATCTCTTTATATATATATGTATATATATTAATGTAGACACCTATAGAACACGTATACAGATATATATGCATAGATGTTGTGTATAAAGATATGAGGATATAAACTCGTACATTTCGAGTGGCATATCAATTCGTTGATCTGTAGCTCACACCCCTTGTGCCTTATATACCATCGCGAGGACGATATTGGTATTTTAGGAGTGGATAGAGGATATAAGGGGGTTTGAAATCATCTTCTCTAACTATATCTGTATATAATATATATTTGAAGAAGGATTGGTAAAGTGAAGAGCTACCTTCGCGAGATATATCGATCGTGACGCGTCTGTGAGTTTAAGATAAGCTCGATCCTGGCTCGTGGGTGTTGAGTCGTACACCCTACCCTCCCTGTACTATCCTTTCTCTTACTCTGCTCAACGTGTGTATTTGTGTGTTACTCTCTTGGTCTATCTCGGTCTTAGTCTTGGTCTATTTCATCTCATCCCTCTCGTTCTCGTTAGTCATTCGTAAACCATGCCAGTTTATTATCGACAATCCTTTATTTGCAGACAATTAAAATCGGGATTATTCGTTTTATTTTTTGTCGATTTATTTTTTAAATAATAAAATTTTTTATTTTATTTTTTTTTATTATTATAAATTTATAAATTTATAATAGGATTAATTATTGGAGCGAGCGATGTGCTATGGAAACAAATTTGTAGAGGAGAATATTTATAAGGATTAATTTAGATTGAGATGAATGAATTTAGGTGATAATTATAGCGTCAGGACGATGAACTGAGAGAACAGAAGAGGAAGAAGGGAACGAACGGATTCCTGGTGACTACAACTTAATTGGTTGAGAACTGGTCCTGCGAGACCCTTTTACATGAGGCAGTTTGGGGTGAGAAAGTGAGAAGGAAGGAAGAAGACCAAACGATTCTTCTGAGGAGAATCAGAAAGAGAAAAAAAAAAAAGACTTAAGGGAGAACGGGGAATTTTAATTGGCGTCAATTTGTCAGAATTGTTTACTGTGTTAATCATTTTCGCAACTACTTGTATTATTTTTGATAAACATAATATTTTATTTGGTTTAGTTTTTCGCGGAAAGTTAATTACTAGTAATTGTGATGAAAAATAAGTGAAATGAGTTAACAATAAAAATTTACTCCGGTGATAATAAATAAGTATTATAAAAAAATTAATTCTTATTCCAAGCTTGTAAGTTGATAAATCTTAAATCTTTATTTCTTTTGTTTTCTTTATATTCACTTGTTTCTTATACTCACTACGATTCATCACGCGCGCAAATTCCAACGTGCAGATAAAGATACTAACCAACGTACCAACGTGTACGTGAGTATGAAATGCTGCAATTAATGTCTAACATAATAGATAAGATTCGAGTTGATGAATTAAATTAAACAGTAATCTACGGTATAACTATTTCAAATATTTCAATAGATTGTTTTTGTAATTAACCTAAATTTTATATTCTATACAATTTCTTAAATCAAATTCATTTTTTGCGATTGCATTTTTTTTTTCTCTACAAACAAAGTGTAAAAATTTTTATAAATTTGCATATTAGTCATTTTAATTTTCTGGATTTTAATAAAAATTTAATTATGATTAATCAAACAGTAATGAAAAATTGAGCTGATCAATTACTGTACTATTCAAAATTTTACGCCAAAATTTGTCAAAAAATTTCTTAAAATAACAATCATTTTAAATACATCGTTATTGATATATTTTTCATACATACATATATATATAAAATATATAAATATATGAAAAATTGATGTGGGTACTCAAATGAAAGGTCTCGATGAGTGTAACATCAAGATGAGCTTATATCTTTAAAAATGTCAATAGTTCACAAGATACAAGGTCATTTCTTAACTATGTATCTAGAAATAGAGAATTTTCGAACGCAGCCTGAATACTTATCATCATAAATTGATTATTGGTGACAATGATATGAAATCATGAAAAAGTACAACTCCAGCTCAATACTTTTCTAATGATACCAAATTTAACCATAAAAACCCAAAAAAAATTTTCTTTTACTAACATCAGATCAAAATGAAATTAAAAACTAATCAATCCAATACTTTTTAATTACAAACTCAAATAAATGAAGCTATTACATTGTGCTTGAATAAGAATTTACAAGTCATTACCATCAACTCAATTTATCTGTAAGAAAATGATTTTTGATTGAAAATAAAAGAAATTAAATAGCGTCAAAATATCACCAAATATATAAAAGTAAACAACTAATAAAAAAATAAAACCAGCTGTCAGCAATAAAAAATGATTAACATGTAAATATTTTCTAATCACCCAGTGTCTCGCCACCCTGAAGAGTAGTTTAGTCTAGACGTGTGTTATTAGAGGATGAAGTAGGCGGACTGCTATGCGAGCATCGTGAGGGGTGTAATTCAGAAGCAACTGCCCAAGATTTATTACATACTCTCTCAGGCGTCTTCCTTTAACACACACACTCGGTACCGGTGCCGGCACCATTATTCACGTCCGTCTACTCACTAATCACGTAAATTAAATACTCGTAATTAATCCATCAAGTCAATTGCTCTCTCAAAACAATAGCGCTAAATTCTCAGCTTAAAAAAAAAAAAGATAAACAAACAAATTAACGTCAGTCAAATAAATAATAAAAGGATTACAAGAACGTAAGATTACAAGACATAAAAGATTAAAAGTTATATTGCAGTGTACTGCCCTAAGGTGTTGTAATATAATGCTGTGATTGGTCGGATTGTTACTTGGTCCCGACCAATAAGCCGGTGGTTCCGTTCACAAGTTCTCACCTTGCTGGTGAATCCATAGTACCGATCCACCTTCTCCAGCCTCTTTACTCCATCTCCATCTCCAGATGTGGTGCTTCCAGACTAAACTCAGACTGTGGTACATGGATATAGTACTACATGTGTGGAGTGCTCATGCATTCAAGCTCTTTAGTCTTTTTAATCTTGTTATTATTTTATGTTGCTGGAAAAAAGATAGCAAGTGCTGGTAAGAAGAAGAAAGATGCGATGAGAAAAGAATAAGTTTTAAAAGTAGACGAAGAAGAAAGAAAGGAGCCAAAGCCGATCCGGCTGCTTAAGCCTCGATCGCTGAAGGCGATGCGATTCTCGCTCGGTCTTGCATTGTTTGGAAATACGCAGTGAGATCAAAACGATAGAGGTAGTATACCCTCGACTTATTTAACTCTCGTTCCTTGTTACTCTTTAACCAACAATCAATGTGCTTGCTGCTCGGGTTTTAAATTGCCCTTCTCTCTCAAATCTCCAGAATACACAATGTTTCCTCTCTTCATCTTCATCTCCAGCTTCAGTGTACTCTTGTCTACCTTCGACTCCTATCTACTACCTTCGGCTTACTTCTTTTCCTTTAAACTGCATTTAAGTGTGCAGTATAAACTGTTGCATTGTGTAGATATATAGATGAAAGTCAAGTGTAGGATATATGTATGGAAGATACGGAGGATTTTATCCTCACGCTCGCTTGTACGCAATTTGTTCACATCCAACGACGAATACACTTTGCGGCCTCCTGCTTTTATACAGACAGCCCAATCAATTTTCTCAAGAATTTACAGCAGATTCATCGTTATCCTTGTCATCGGATTGAAAAATTTTATTTATTTATTTACTTCACGAGACTTGGATAAAGGAGAGCTAACAAAAATTATAGAAAATCCAAAAGTGTACGTCTAAACGGAAAAAAAGTAAACTGTAATAAATAATTGTCGATTTGTGATAAGTAGGGGAGAAGGGGGTCAATTGAGCCACTCGACTTAAAAAATCGAAAAAATTGAAAAAATGCTCTATCCTCTTAGAATTAAATTCTAATGTTCTTAATTCATACATGATCAAAATTTTAAATCATTACAATCAATAAATTTTGAAAAATTGAGACTTTTGTATTTTTAGGTATGCAAAATTTTTTTTCGGCTGGTAAGAAATTATTTAATAAAATTTACACTTTTTGAGCATTATATAAAGTGTGAATTGTTCATTGAAAATGTGCAATAATAATAATAAGAATTAATAATTAATTTATTATTTATTGAAAGTTCGATTTCATACTTAAAATATTGATGGTTCAATTGACCCCAAGCAGTGGCTCAATTGCTCCCGAGTGGGGGTCAATTGAGCCATTTGACGCATTTGCGTAAATTAATAATTTAAAAAAATTCTCATTATTTATTGTCTAATTTATGAATTGATAATGATAGTAGACTTAACAAACTACCTTTCTAAGAGAAAAAAAGTTAATATTTAGTTTTAATTTAATTATAAAAAAATTGCTAAACTTTTTTTGGCTCAATTGACCCCCTCCTCCCCGAATGATCAACTACTAAAAATTACCATTTCAAACAGTAAAATCGTGGTTTTAATAATCACTGTCTAATATTTATCATTTAAGTGCTACAATTTATTCTTTAAATGGAAGAAAATACTATTTCAAACCGTAATATTCGCTATGTAAATGTCGAGAAAATTTTTAAGTATAAAAATTAAGAATTTTGACTTTGATATTTATCATTTTGTACCTAAAAAATAATCGCATGACATGTAAAAAGTATGAAATACAGTTACTAAATTTCTAATACAAGCAACGTCAATATTTACAAAGTAAAATGGTAAATTATATACAAAGTATAATTATTGAATTGCTTGGACAGGTAAAATATATTTTTTAAGAGTAGAATTTTTACACAGAAAAAAAAATTTACTTGAATCAAGTAAATAATTTTGAAGAATTTAATCTTCTTGATTTGAGTAAAAAAATTCTTACTTCAAAATTATTTTCTTCGTTCAAGAATTTTTCTTTTGATTCAAGTCAATTTTTTTTTCAGTGTACTGTTTCGAATATTAAATTCTCCCAGAGTTAGACCCTCTTTTCATCTGAGTTCCCCTTCTCATAGTATGGACTATTTATTGAAACGGCAATTTTTACAGTTTGAAACTAAAAAAATAAACCAAAATCCTAGTTAATCTTACAGTTTACATTTTTCCGTGCAACAACGCTTTTTCATCACGAAAAAAAATTTTTTAAAGTATCTACTGTCATAAAAAAGTGTTCTTGTTGATATTTGTCAACTCATTTAATACTCACAGCAATTTTAACTGAGATAATTTCTTGACCTTGAGAAAGAGAGAGAGAGAGAGTAAAATACTATTCAAACACTTCGCGTTATGGGATGTGCAATAAAAATTTTATAAATTCAAGTAAAAAAATATTTTTTTCGTTATTTATATCTGCTGATTTTTTTTTATCCGGGGAAAAATGACGATTTGAGGGAGTTAAATCGAGAGTCGTTATCCACTTAAGGTGAGAAGAGTGATGAAACGAGTAGCGCCATGAATCCGGTCTTCACTTTAACTCGATAACAAGAGGTTGAGTAAATTTGCTGCCATTAGCTGAGTGAAAATAACGGGGTTTAAAAATGATGATATTAAATTAATGCTCCTTCTTATTTACACATACGTTATTTGTTGTTTTAAATTACACCTATTTTTTATTTTATCACTTTTATTATACATTATACGTTCAATTATTTATGTATTATACTACTTTTTAACCAATTGACTGATTTATAAAATTTATTATTTATTTAATAATTTAAAAATAGTAAAATTTCATCTAAAATTTTTTTTTTTAATAAAAATTAAAAAATTTTTCCAAAGATAAAAATCACTGGCAATCTAAAATTATACTGACTGCCATTGTACAATTATTTAAAAATCATCATTGAACTTCAATCAAACTTTAACGGAATTTAAACTGTGGAAGTTTTCAGCGAACTTACTAAATTATTACAACGTATACATTTACTGTCCTGACCTTTTTAATGATTTTGAATTAAGTTTATTTTATCTAATACAATAGCCGTCAAACAAAAAGTTTGCTATATTCTTATTATTAATTTAAAACTCTAAATTAAATAAAATTTAATTACAAGTTAAAATAAAAAAATATTTTTTTGATTAAATTAGTAAATTAAAAAAAAATATTGCTTTTTAAATTCAAATTTTTATCAGCCAAAATCTCAGAACATAACAATTGAATTTATTTAGAGTTTAAAAATGTTTTTCAAACTACAAAAAAAAAAAAAAATTATAATACAAAATTTTTGGAAAAAAAATTTTTTCTCAATTCTAATCCTTGCAAAAAAATTAATTTTAATAAATTAATATTCCTGTCGATACATGTTTTTGTAAATTAAATGATTAATTGTATTAGCTCTCTTCTTATCGATCTCTGAGGTACACACAGTGAATGTCCGATGAGCAAGACTCGATATTCTCCGACTATTAATCGCAATAATTGCACCCAGACATTTCAATTATCTTCTTGTTCGTGGAGATAAACAAAAAAAGAAATTAATCGTTAACTTTGAGTTTAAAAATTTAATTTGTTAAAAATATTTCTATAATTACGTTGTGCAAATAATTCACGACAGCCGAGAGATAAATAATTGACGCAAGTTTAAGATATCTATAAAAAAAAAAAAAAAAAAAAAAACGAAATAATTATTGAATTGTTATATTACACAGTTGACTGACGCCTCGAGTCATATATACCTTTCTAATCATTATAATTATCTCCTTACCACTCTATAATTATTATTATCAACAGCGCTAACACTTTACTTTATATTTATATGCTTTACAGTGTAACCTTTTATACACTAAATCTATTAAAATATCTCTAGTTCAATCTTTTAATTTATTACAGCAATGATGGTTATATTTTGTTATTAAATTATTACATAAATTATATTATATCTCAGAACTTTTGAAAATTAATTTCTCATGTAAAGCATATTTATTATTGTTTATTTTTTAAATCGTATGGTAAACAAATGCGACATAATTTAGGTTGATTAATCAAGAAATTTTTCACAAAATAACTGTTTTAGTAATTTACTACGTTAATTCCTTAAACAGGTTTTGGAGTTGACAACACTCCAGGTTTTAAAAAGCAAATCTTTTAAAATGAATCTATTTTTTTATCTTTACATGTGACCAATGCACAAAATTATTTTGAAATTCGTAGTTCTCTGTTGTTTTGTTTGATTATAATAAATATATTCTGACGGGCAGTTACACAATAATTTTTTAACTCTTCGATCGGCCGTTTTGGTTATTTTTTTAAAATGTAAATTTATTTGAGGAGTGAGATTACACTTCTACGTTTTATCGTTTATACTACATTGAGTATCGTTCGAAATCATCGAGAGGTGGCGTGGTAATACACTTCTACTCGAATATATAGTTTCTCAAGTAAAAAGGCGGGTTATTCAAAAATTAACTCTCGAGAACAGAAATTAATGAAACTTAAGGAGATCCAAGTACCCTCCTAGTGTAAAGAATGTCTATAAAAAAATAATACGTAGAAATACTTTTGTTATACATCTTAAAATTCATTTTTAAATTAATTAATAACATTTTTGAGGAAATTTCCGAAAAATTTACTCATTAAATAATTATTAACATTTAATTGACTAATAAAAAATATAGCACTTGAAAGCTTATTGTTTTTTCAATCAAATTCAATGAAAATAAAATTTTTTTAAAATCGTTAATTGCATTAAATTCTTAACCAAATACACGGCTGGTGGAATCTCCATTTACCTACATGTAAAAATTACAATTTGAAACCTAATTATTTAATTAAATATCCCGGGAACCTGTTCTTTAATTTTTTTATTAATTATTAGGCTACGTAGATTGAATTTACAAATTTTTAGGAAGTTTAAAAAATTTGACAACTTTGCGTGGATCTCCTTAATTTAAAATTGTAAATTTTGATTCTAAAATATTTATACCGTTTATATACTTTAATATTGGATAAAATTAGCTGATTAAACGTGAGTTTTTTCATCATCAGCTTGAGAAATGTTTTAAATAAAATAATTTTTCACATCAAAATTTCTATTTTATCAATTATTGGGATTAACCAATTATTTGGATTTTTTCAACTAACAATTGAAATTATTGATACAATTTAAAGACTCGAGATTAAAGTAAAACAACGACAAAAAGGGTATATACTGCAAAACAATGCGGTCTCTGTATGCGACGCACGGTGGGCCGTAAAAAGGCGGAGTCAAAGGGATCGTAATCGTGCCCGTTCACGCGGACTAAAGAAAAAGAAATAAATAGGAAAAAGTTAAGTTAAAAAAAAAAAATGTTATGTATATAAAGGAGTGAATGAGAGTAAATAAAGTTAAATAAATAAATAACACCACAACATACATGAAATATAATAAGAAAAGGAAAACAAAAGTATAATAATCTCTTCAGAACGAGTTGAGGCAGGCTATAGGCAACAGCGTCCGCGTCCGGGGAGAATGTGGCGTGATAACCCTTTCGTTATCAAACCACGGGGTCGAAGGGTGGGAGGAATGCCCAACGCGGGGGTCGGTGAGGTTACCAACGACGAGGCGGCCGATTCCAAGCCTCGATAACGACATGATTCCTGATAACTTGCTACTCTACGTTATAATACACAACTCTCCCTTGTTTCTTGTGTAGTTGTATTGTTGTAACCGAGTAGAGTCTGGACACAGTAGTACGATGTAATGTCTAACATCTAATTCTAAGCTCAATCTTGTTTCTCGAATTTTTTTTACAAGACTGGATTTAAATATTACATTATCCGTAAAAAAATTTTCTGATACGGCCATATATGCTCTGATATGTCTATATAAAATTTTTTGATCTAGGATAATCGCTAAATTGTCTCTTTATAAGAGAGTTAAATTGGATGTGACAAATTATTATGTAAAAATAATTAATGAAACAATTTTTATCCTATGCGACACGTTATATTCGACGCACATGATTATAAATAAAGAATTACTAGCAACTTTGCAGTCACTATGTGACTACCGTGACTATTAAATTATAAATAAATAAAATTTTGTTTTATTAAATAATGACTTTTGTTAAATTTCACTGTACTTTGTTAACTATTCACATTTTTGAAGATATAAGATCATGTCTATGTTACACTCATCAAGAGCTTTCATTTGAGTAC